>PJEM01009010.1:0-61262 GCA_004023845.1 Helogale parvula
AATGGGCAGAAGACCTGAATAGACACTTCTCCAAAGAGGACATCCAGATGGCCAACAGGCACATGAAACGATGCTCAGTGTCACTCATCATCAGGGAAATTCAAATCAAAACCACACTGAGACACCACCTCACACCAGTCAGAGTGGCTAAAATGAACAAATCAAAAGACTATAGATGCTGGCGAGGGTGTGGAGAGACTGGCACCCTCCTACACTGTTGGTGGCAATGTAAACTGGTGCAGCCGCTCTGGAAAACAGTGTGGAGGTTCCTCGAAAATGATATATCTGATAAGTGTTAATATTCAAGTTTCTAATTTTTTAACTTCAGAAGACTAGAAAATGCATGAGCGTTCCCAAGTTCATCAAGTACATCTCTTCAAAGTGTTCTTGATGTGGGGAAGATGCTATTTACATCCTGATGACAGTAAGAACTAAGAGAAAATAGACATGTTTTCACATGTTGATATGTTGAATGAATTGATCAATAAGTATCTATGATATAATGTGCCTTTGGGTTATTACTCAAAAAGACAAAATGCCTTAATCATAAATAACTAAAATACACATGTCCTTATCTGATTTGGCATTTTCTGTTTCAGATACTTGATAAGTAAAGGCTTTTTTAAAGCAGCTTCTTCTATTCAGTATAATAGAGTAGTCTTGTATATAGTTCTAATATGCCAGTCGTTTAAAATATAAAACAGATTTAGCTCTGCCTAGGTAGTATTTCTTCCAAGAACTACGACAAAGAGCAAGATGCATGAGGACAAAACTTCTGCTGTATGTGTGCTGAGTATTTAACTGTAAAGGCAAATCAAGACACAAGCATCTACAATAGTGGAATGTATATCCTAAGAGCAGATGATCCGTGTAGTTGAACAAGAGATCTTTTTTGACTGCTAGAGCTAAAATCTTCCATTCCTTTCTAATTCTACACAGACTATTTTATTATTTAGAATACGATTTTGCTCAGAGTACATGTCTGCCTCTTTTCAATATTATTAAACAGTCATTAGAGGCTGCTGCATAGGGAATGTATAAATGAAATGATACGAGAGGTGTAGCAGTTTCAGGAGACAAGATGATAAATGACTCTGAGGAGAGCTGGCTCAAAGAAAAATAGCAATAAGGGCCTATGGTAGAAGTAACCTTCGCAGAGAGCACAATAACCCAGCTGTCACAGGTTACTGGGTTCTTGGAGGGCTGACAATGAAGTCAGTGAATAAAACTGATTCTGTAGAGTGACTCAAACCATAGGCTTCGAAATAAACACTCACTAAAGTCGCTATTGCCACATGTTCATCTGGACCGCTTACCAACAAACGTGGAAATATCATCACTCCGGAGAAAGGTTGATGTTGGTCTTCTGGTGTGGAGCATGGATAGGAAATTCTGAATTCTAAAAGGAAAATAAAGTTGGAAAGATGTTTATTTTGTTTTACAGCAGCCTTCACCTTATTCTCTCCTTGCAGGTGCCCCTCTAGGATAGTTGGAGTCAGACTGACAGTGGTACTCACCATGTGACAGAGGAGTGGAGGTTCAAACACTAGAGATATTTTAATTCTTGGTAGGGATAGGTATATCACCCTTCCCACGTTGTTCCTGTGCTAGAAGATACTGACAGAGGAAGGGAGGAAGGAGGAATGATAGACGACAGCAGAGACAGACAGAGAAAGACAGAGACAGACAAAAACAGCACACGGAGGGGGAGAGAAAGAGATTTATCAGGAATCAATGAGCCTCCTTCAATGCCACTGAACTGGTGTTTTCTGTCCTGGTGAAAGTTTATTGAGAGCACAGGCAGATGATGAACAAGACAGAGAAAATTCTTTAAGGTGGCAGTTTTCAATCTTGACTGCACTATAGAATGACCTGGAAAAGCTAATTTATAATCATCCATTCCTGGGTCCCAACCCAGACCAATTAAATCAGAATTTCTGGAAATATAAATCTCCATAGGTAGTTTTACAATGAAGCAAAAGTTTGAAAACTGCCAGTCTAAAAGTAGGGAAAAATGAGATGTATTTTGATACAGTTGACTATTTATCATGTTATTTGAATTTGTAAAGCTTGAATTTGTAAACATGTTATGGTAATAAACATCATCCTTAGCACAGCATCAAGAATGGATATAAAAAACAATTGTGACAGGACTCATTGACCTCGAGATACTTCAGATAAACATGAGGTTTCCTCCAGATGCTAAGTATTCTTTACATGATACAATGTGTATCTTAAGAGCTAAGCATACAACATGTTTTTTATGCCAATATATGTGGATTTGACCATTTGTTAGCAGTTGAACAAATTGGGTATTTTACACTTTTGTTAGTGTTGTCATGTAGGGGAAAATGTGAAGATAACTTTAAATATGATTTCTAAGATGTATGTGGTAGTCCTGGACGGCCACCAGACTCGTTTGAGTCTGGTTTTTATTCCAAATTTGGGTGACAACCTGATATATCTAAATATTATTATCATTATTATCATTAGCTTATTTATAAAATTAACTTGATAATATTTCTCGTGACCATACAGAGAAAAATTAAACATAGAATAACCATGTGCTGTGTGGATGCAGGCAAGATATAGCAAGAAACTATTTTGACATTCTACTTAGCATAGGTGTTCCGTGATATTTCTCTTACATTGGGTACACATACATTTGGTTTTAAAAGATAAGAACTGGACATAAGATTTAAGTTTTAGACAAATATGTGATGAAGTTGAACTAGTATTTCCCCGCTCCCTGAAGTAGGAAATACAATTTCCACTTGAAGCCAGGGATGGTTGAGGGGGAACCAAAAGTTTCACATGCTGGAGTTCTCCTGAAAAGTGATGTTCTATCTTATCCAAACCCAGGAGAATAAAAGGATAAGAGAAACTTCAGATAGATTTTGGGGAATATGAAAAGAAATGGTTCTAGTTCTTCACTTTAATAATGTATTCCAGGGAAATGAAAATACTGTGTCCAGAATGGCAAAGAGAAGGGGTTTTGGAAATAAAGGCCAATATCATTATAGAAAGAAGGTCAGAGCTCCACCAGAGAGTTCCTAGATACAGCAGAGTCGCTCTCAAAGGAATAACAAAAGAGCTTTGCTAAGCCTGGATTCGGAGATGTGTCATGTTTAGTAAGAAAAGTCAGCATAACTGAAACCTTCATGTAGGAAAGGCAAGGCAGGATCCAGAATGCTTTTGTGGACACCATGTCAGATGTCCCCATCCACAATCCTGGGGCACTATTGCATTGCCACTACCACTACATCATACTTCAAAGAAAACCAAGCAAATGATAGAGTCTCCAATGTGGCTGGCATTTTTTTTCACAATCCGTCAGAATTGCATTTAAAATAGAAATGCATTTATCATGCAGTGTTAAAATCAGACTGCATGCCCGCCTGAATTTGTGGCATAGATTTGTCGCTAATATGGAATGTGTATTGATAGCAAGTAGAACACAATCAAACAAAATGCACATACATACGTCTCCCATAAGTTGAATTTCTCTGACTCTTTCTAGATGGTTGATGACCTACACTTCAATTAATTTTGCTGTTAAGCCTATTATACTGCTTGCTGCTTCATAGTTCTCTCCACTCTTCTTTTTTTCATGATTGATTCCACTTGAACTTCAAGAATGCCACAGCTTTCAAGTTGACCCTGGTGACCCAAGCTACGAACCCAGACCAGTAAGGTTATGAGTTAGGCAAATGCAAATTTAACTCTACTCTTTAAATAGTATTAGCTGGCAAAATAAGGAGTTACACACACACACACACACACACACACACGCGTGCGCGCATACACACACACACATACACACGCATACACACACACACACACACACACTACTACAGTTTCATGTGTATAAGTAAGCTGAAATTCTTCAAACTGGCATGTGAGAGGGTTGTGTCTTCAATCTATTAATTGATTGCAGTACTAGCTTTTCCTTTAGGGAGAATAACAAAACTGGGTCTGAAGAGAAGAGGAGTGAGAAGGTCAATTGGCAACTAAAATTAGATGAAGAAAAAGAATGATCTGGGATCAGGAGAGCTGGGTCCCTCTACTGCTGAAGAGCATGGTGTACACTCTGCCCTACATGTAACCACCATTCCTATTCCACACACCAAACAGACACACAAACAAGTTTAAGAAAAAAAAGGTAGAAGACCTAGATTTCCTGACAGGAAGTGAGTGCATAAAAAGAGTATCTTGTCTTCCATTTCTGAAAGTATGTTAACTTATTTATCTTGATCACCTCTTGAACAATCCCTGTTTTTATCTAAGTTGAATCAGAGGATGCTGCAACAGAGATTCAGCATTATGGAGGCTAAAGAAAATGAATACCCAAGTATATTTCTCTCATGTAGCACTACTTAGGTCTCACATCTCAGTAATGCTGGGCATGTTTAGGAATAGAGGCTGGAGGGCACCTGAGTGGCTCAGTTTGTTGAGCATTTGACTTCAGCTCAGGTCATGCTCTCACAGCTCATGGGTTCGAGCCTCGCATTGGGCTCTGTGCTGATAGCTCAGAGCCTGGAGCCTGCTTCCAATTCTGTGTGGCCCTCTCTCTCTGACCCTCCCCTGCTTGTGACCTGTCTCTCTCTATCTCTCAAAAATAAATAAATGTTAAAAAATTAAAAAAAAAATAGAATTGAGGCAGAGAGGGACGTCTGAGTGGCTCAATCAGTTAAGTGTCTGACTTTTGATTTTGGCTCAAGTCATGATCCCAGAATTGTCAGATTGAGTCCCATATGAGGCTCAGCTACTTAAGATTCTCTCTCTCTCCCTCTGCTTGTCTCCCCCACTCTCACTCTGTCTCTAAAAAAAAAAAAAGAATTGAGGCAGAAGATGGGTGCCCTGCTGTTTACCTACAGGAGAGCCAAAGTGAATGAGAAACAGTAAGGAGTATCTTTATGGGGGCCAGTAGTACCCCCACATCCAAAGACGGCCAAAAACACCACAAAAACTAACCAGCATAGGTTGTATTTTCTGTCTCACAACTCAGTGGCCACATGCCAGTTGCAAAGAATAAGACATATTCATGAGCAAGTCAGAATCTGTCCTGTTAAAGGCCTGTGGGATGAAGGCCAGCAACTGCTCTGTCATTTGAATTTGATTATAGAAAAGACAAATCTGAACCTAGAATTCTGACCTGGATATTAGAAAAGGAGAGGATTTCTCTTTTGGAGGGGTGCAGTAGGCCTTGCTGTTTGGTTACAGCCTCACTAGCGAGAGCATTTAGACCCATATGTATATTCATGAGACACTTGTTAGAGGTGGGAGGTTAATTTAGCATATTGTCACTTCTTATACATTTATATACATGAAGCATATTTCCATTGAGTCTAACTTTTATTAATTTGTAAATTTAATAATTTTACTTATTCTGAACATAGACACTTCCTTTCTCACTCCACCGTCATCAACTGGCCTCAATACACGGTAGTATATTTAGCGTTATAAATACGCCTCAACACCCAAAAGCCTGGAATGCACATAATTTGATGAGTGAAATGGCTGGAGAGCATGAAGTCTCATTATCCATAGGTAAGTGCCTGAAATCGGTGTCTAGATATTTAAATATAAACAGTTCCTGATATCTGGACTGTGACAGATGTAAGTCACAGTATCACTCCTTAATTGCTTCCATTACTAAATTCGTTACTTCTTTTTGCCTTTAGGAGGACCCTGTCTGTGTTCATGGGGTTCAACTGCTTCGGGTGAGAGAGAAATGAGCACTTGTTTACGGGTACGTTGCTGGAATTCTATTGATACGCATCACACTTGGAGCCTGGGTTAGATGAAACGAGTGGCTGAAATGATCCTTGGGAGTTCGCTACAGTGTGGGCTCCCTCAGCAAGACAAGGGCCTAAAGCCAGTCCTGCCCATCACATCTTCCAGTCCTTGCCTGTTCGTACCATCTTGTCTCCTGGAGCCCATGGGGCAGTGTCATACCTAGAGGGGCATTTTGCTTTTCTTAGATAACGGGTCTATTTCACCATCAACATTCTTTTCCTGCCATTGAGATACAATTCGTTTTTTAAGCAAAATCTCCATGGTGCCACGCCACATTATGCAATGAGACTTTAACTTCCCCAGAAGCATATGAAATCTGAAAAGTAGAACTGAAAATACAAGATCACATTCCCTTAGTTGCGGGCCGAAATGGGACAATTAACTCTGTCTTAGACATGCACTTTGGGGCCTATTTTGTTGGTGGTTGATATTTTTCCATAATACTCTCTCTAGAGCTTTCCTGTCTCTGATTATCAGCTGATAATCTTCAAATCCTTTTGCCCTTTTCTCTTTCATGCAGATATTTAAGCTCCTTCATTTATAGGTTTATGTAGTGTATTCACTGAGCGCTTGTCAGAGCTCTTGCTTCTATGTTTTCTCAGAATCTTTCTTGGCAATTGATGACTCAGATTTGTACCTGCCTTGAAAGAAACTTAGTCTATGGTGAACTTATGTCAAATTAGTTTACTGAAAAATGAAAGATGCAAGTTATCTCTTTTATACTCTAAAAGAAATTATTTAACAGACACATTAACATTTAAATATGCTAAGCACTCTACTAGGCACTAGGCAAATGTAATGCCCAATACACAGTCCCTAGTGCCAAGGTAGACAGCTTGAGAGCATGGCTAGAGTAGACAAAGAGACAAAAGCATGAGGCGAGAAAGGAGGATGGCAGATAGAGACCGGCAGGAAGCACCCAGTCTTCACCCAGAGACCACTCTGTCTCCCTTAGACCAGCCCCATTTGCAGTTCAGCACAGCTTGATAAGCAAAAGATATTGGCCGAAAGGACTTTCCCAACTTTGAAGCATACCTGCTTAAGGAAAACCTTGTCTCCACTAGTAACCTCATGGCTGTTATAATATCATTATATCATTTGCATTGCAGATTCAACCCCCCCACCCCTCTTGCCCGGGGTTTCTGCTTAGGCGCTCATGGGAAGATAGTGGACAGGGAGGGATG
Organism: Helogale parvula; assembly: GCA_004023845.1. Classification (NCBI taxonomy): domain Eukaryota; kingdom Metazoa; phylum Chordata; class Mammalia; order Carnivora; family Herpestidae; genus Helogale; species Helogale parvula. The sequence goes on from PJEM01009010.1 coordinate 6,984, forward strand.
TGTGCAAAAGTTTGGAGAAGAAACCAGGGCAGATTGGGAAGGTGGGTGATAATGATGAAATGGGAAGGAGGAGACCAAGTAAACCAGTATTGACAAGACAAGACAAGGCAAGACAAGACAAGACAAGACAAAAACAAAACAAAACAAAACAAAACAAAACAAAACAAAACAGTACAGAGGTCAGCGGGCTGCTACCTCCCCTCAGGTCAACCCATGGCTTTGGAGTGTCTTTTTTCCTTGCTAAATAAAATGTTGCTGCATTAACTCTCTATCTGGTATTTCCCCTGATTTCTCTCTTTCGAGAAGACAAGAACCGAAGAATTTTAATCCACTACTCAGTACCAAGCATCACATTAACAAAGTGTAAAAATATGAGTTACATGAAATATAAGGCATGATAAAATGACTGACATCTGACTCAAGTTCTGTTTTTGCCATACTAACTGTGAAACCTTGGGCAAGTTATTTGCTTTGAACATGGTTTTATCATTTGCATAATGGGATGATAAAAATAATGCCTGCTCTGAGGAAGAAATAGGAGCATAAACATAAAATCCTTAGAACAGTGTCTGGCACACACTCAGCATTAAATAAATGTTAGTTATTTTTACTATTATCCTTAAAGCAGAGTCAAAATACAGAATTGTTATCAGAACCATAGTTGCTAGGGAGGGAGAAAGTGTGTCTCTTGAATAAACGTGGAAAAATAAATAAGTGTCACAAAGGCAATGAGTGAACTGCATGGATATTTAAGGATTAGTAGAAACATTCTTTAGCTTGAGCCAGCTGTTAAGATAGGTGTGTGTGTGTGTGTGTGTGTGTGTGTGTGTGTGCGCGCATGTGAGTATACATACCTGTGTTTATGTGTATACAACCTGTGTATTGAGGACGTTCAGAAATAATTTTAATTTGCATTTTGTATTTTTTTCTTGTCCAAATCAAGGACTAGACTCATTAAACCCATTATATCATTTATAATTATTTGGCTGCAACATAATCTAATCTTGACTATTTTTAAATATATATATATATATATACACATATATATACATATATATAATATCAGAATTGACTTAACTATTTTTAAATATATATATATATATACATATATATATATATAATATCAGAAGCTTGAAGGAATGTATACCATCAAATGGAAGGATGAGAAACCAGGCCCAGAGAAGTGAGAAACCCAGCAGTCTTGGTACTAGAGACTATTCAAGAGTAGCCTTTGGAATCTTCTGCTAAACTGAATAAATTTCAACTACTTCTTTCATACTTCCCCTCAAGATTCAAGATTCTTGCTTAGGTCCCACCTATGCCTGCCTCCACTACCTGACATTCACCCCATTTTAAAGGCATCCATGTCAGGGGCACCTGGGTGGCTCAGTCTGTTAATGCGTCCGACTTCAGCGCAGGTCATGATCTCACAGTCCATGGGTTCAAGCCCTGCATCAGGCTCTGTGCTGACAGCTCAGAGCCTGAAGCCTGTTTCAGATTCTGTGTCTCCCCCTCTCTCTGCCCCTTCTTCGCTAACTCGCTGTCTCTGTCTCTTAAAATAAATTTAAGACCAAAAAAATTTTAAGAAAAAAGTAAATAAAGGTGTCCATGTCAGAACACACCATACCAGTGACAGCGTCACACATAACTAAACATCTTATTCCCCTGGAATATGGAAGCTCCTGAATGAGGAGAGTTACTGGGTGAAGGGTCCCACTGCCAGCCAGAGGTAGAGGGAAAAGGAGAGGGACAGACTGTGCTGCCCAGAGGACGTTTGCATAATGCGGGGTACAGATACCTCGTGAGAGGTGTCTTCTGTTCCATAGAGGAAATCAGAAGTGCAGGGCCAGGTGCCTTGCCTTGATTCAGAGGGATTGACAGAAGAAAGTAAACTGGGATGTCAGGGGTGGTATCCGCAGTGGCTGCTGCTGCTGGCTTAGCTAACTGCTCTTTTGCTGTCAACCTCTAACAGCTTCCAGTCCTGTTTCTCTACAGTTCCCATAAAATAGAGACCGATGGGTCACGTGACCACCTTGTGTGTTTTCTTCTGACTTACAGCCCACCACAGTCCCACACATTGGAAGCTGGCTGATCCCCAAAAGGAGAGACCAGGAATACCGGGCAGCCAGATGATCAGAAGGAGTGGCTCCTAGACTGAGGGTATGACTCCCATCTTTAAAGTCTTTTGAAAACTTTTTTCCCCCTTCTTGTATATGTTATCATAAATGCAAGAAAGATGAGCAACATATTTTTGGAGGAAAACAGTGTATGTAGGAAGAGACAGGAATAGAGAGAGGACAGAGGGAGTGAGATAGATTAAAAAATATATCAAAATGGGGTGCCTGGGTGGCTCAGTCAGTTAAGCGTCTGATTTCTGCTCAGGTCATGATCTCACGGTTTGTGGGTTCAAGCCCTGCATCAGGCTCTGTGCTGACTGCTTGAAGCCTGGGGTCTGCCTCAGACTCTGTGTCTCCTTCTCTTTGCTCCTCCCCTGCTCATGCTCTGTCTCTCTGTCTCCCAAAAATAAATACATATTTTAAATATATATATCAAAATAAAAATAAAGATAGCATTCAGATTTTAAATTCTAATTCATATCTTTGAAATGTGTCTTATACAACAAAGTGTGCCTATTGTGTATCCCCCCTCATATGCTTTTAGGTTGGTTACAGAACATTATGAGGTATACTAATTTTCAAAAAAAATCATGAAGTATTCATCATAGAACAAAAAATTACTCATAAATGTTGAATTATTTTTAAGAAATTTTCACAATCATACTCATGTGGCTGTATTCTGTGACATTTCCACATACTTTTTAAAACATGCATGCATGTATATTATGAATCAAATGATCTAAAAGATAAATAAAATATTATTAAAAATAAAAAATATATAAAAATATCCTATCCCTCAAAGAAGATGATTAAAATATTTATTTCATTTATACATTTATAAATTAATAGCCCATATTTTTTTGACCACTTAACTATAATTAGAGCTAGACTGAGGAAAGATAATAGCTATCCCAGAGATCATGGCATTATTAGAGCAAATCTTAAAAGAAGAATAAAAACATTTCACCAAAATACAAAGATACAATTTAATGATGTTAATAATTTCAAATCATATTCAAAATGGACTTAAAACTAGATACTTTCATTCTGTGCATCACTGAACAGAAAGAAATTGCTCTGTGACACCTTTTCTGATTCACAAGTTAAAAATAATCCTCCACTATTCTTAGTTTCATAACAATATGTTAATAACTCTATTGTAATACAAACAACAGTTCATATTATTTGTTACAAGCATCTATCCTAGGGTTCTGCTGGAAGCAGCTAAACCAGATGCTTATCTGTGTCCTTGTGATATCAACACTTAGCACAGGGCCAAACTTCTGATAGTGGAACTCAGTGCAATTGATCTTCTTGTTAAATAATAAAATAGCTGTCGTATGATAAAGGAAAGAAAAGGTGAATTAAGCACAGAACCTAATTTCTTTCACTCCCAGGTCCACTGTTGACCAACTTTGTACTCTTGGGACAAGAACTCCTTTTCCGTTTGTGAAGAAAATGCATGACTCTCTGAGTTGTTTTCAGGAGAAAAGTGATAAAGTATATCTTAATATATATGTAAAATATGGTTTGGGGGTTTGGCATGCTCCTACATATCTTTTAGAATAACTGCTTCATGTTCAATATCCAAGAAAACATAAGGGTGGTGTGGCAGTTAAAGGAGAGAGGGATGTGCAGAAGATTGGAGGTTTTCCTTAAAGTATCGACAAACTCTGGGCATTTGAAAATATGTTTTCATTAAGCTTATTATGGCTCCTGTCTGGGAGTCTTGGGAGCCAGTAAGATGAAATAATTTAGGAAAATTCTTTTAACAGTGTTTATAGAGCACTTTGTAACTAGGAATTTTGTTAACTATTATGGGTATGCATAAACCAACAGAAACATCTTTCATTCAAAAGAAAAATTCAAACAAGGAAATAAAAATAATAACATGATAAATCAAAAGAAATATAATGCAAATGCACTAGAAGGGAGGTTTGAGCCATTTGTGTCAGGGCTTTTGCTCTTGAGTTCTAATGATAATGAAACTGTAAAACCAGTGTTTTGCTGGGTCACTTCCTATGGGCTCAGGTGTGATGATTGTGGGCATCTTTTCAAACTCTTTTTTCAGTGATGTATTAATAATTTGAATTTGTTCATGCTAGGGACTACTGTATACAATTCTAAAATACAATGGTTGAAAAGAAAAGAAAAAATGCTTTTATGTCTTTAGGCTAGTGCTATAATGGTAGAGGACTTCAACACCCCACTTACAACAATGGACAGATCATCTAAGCAGAAAATCAACGAGGAAACAGTGGCTTTGAATGACACACAGGAGATGGACTTAACAGATATATTCAGAACATTTCATTCTAAATTAGCAGAATACATATTATTCTTGAGTGCATATGGAACATTCTCCAGAATAGATCACACGCTGGGTCACAAATCAACTCTCAACAAGCACAAAAAGATTGAGATTATACCTTGCATATTTTAAGACCACAATGCTATGAAACTTAAAATCAACCACAAGAAAAAATTTGGAAAGACCATAAATAATTGGAGATTAAAAAACATCCTACTAAAGAATGAATGGGTTAACCAAGAAATTAAAGAGGAAATTTAAAAGTACACGGAAGTCAATGAAAATGAAAACATGACAGTCCAAAACCACTGGGACCAACAAGGCAACCATAAGAGGGAAGTATCTAGCAATCCAGGTCTTCCTAAAGAAGGAAGGAAAGTCTCAAAATACCCAACCTAACCTTACACCTTAAGTACTGGAAAAAGGACAGCAAATGAAGCCCCAAACACTCAGAAGAGAAATGATAAAGATTAGAGCAGAAATCAATGATATCAAAATTTAAAATAAAACAGTTGAACAGATCAGTAAAACAAGGAGGTATTCTTTTGAAATAATTAACAACATTTGATAAATCTCTAGCCAGACTGATCAAAAAGTAAAAGGAAATAAAATCACAAGTGAAAGAAGTAAGATCACAACCAATATCACAGAAATACAAACAATAATAAGACAATATTATGAGCAACAAATTGGGCAACGTGGAAGGAATGGACAAATTCCTAGAAACATAGATGAAACAGAAACAAACGATACATCTGGACAGACCCATAGCCAGAAAAGAAATTGAATCAGTAGTCAAAACTCTACCAACAAACAAGAATCCAGGGTTGGATGGCTTTTCAGGAAAATTCTAAGAAATATTTAAAGAATTAATATCTATTCTTTTGAAGTTGGTCCAAAAAAAAAAAATAGAAATGGGAGGAAAACTTCCAAACTCATTCTACAAGGCCAGGATTACCTTGATTCCAAAACCAGACAAAGACCCCACTAAAAAAAAGAACTATGGACTAATTTCCCTGATGAACGTGGATGCAAAAATTCTCAACAAGATACTAGCCAACTGGATCCAACAATACATTAAAATAGTTATTCACCACAATCAAGTGGGATTTATTCATGGGATGCAGAGGTGGTTCAATACCCACAAATCAATCAGTGTGATATATCACAATAATAATAATAATAAAAAAGGATAAGAACCACATGATCTTCTCAGTAGAGGCAGAAAAATCATTTGATAAAATACAACATACTTTCTTGGTTAAAACACTCAAGAATGTAGGAATAGAGGAACATACCTCAAGATTATAAAGGCCATATAGGAAAGTCTTACAGCTAATATCATCCTCAAAAGGGAAAAACAGAAATTTCACCCTAAGGTCAGGAAGATGACAGCGATATCCACTCTTATCACTGTTATTCAACATAGTTTTGGAAGTCCTAGCATCAGCAATTACACAACACAATGAAATAAAACACATCCAAATCTGCAAGGAGGAAGTCAAACTTTCACTTTTCATAGATCACATAATACTATATGTGGAAAACCCAAAAGACTCTACCAAAAAACTGCTAGAACTGATCCATGAATTTAGCAAAGTCACAGGATATAAAATCAATGTACAGAAATTGGTTGCATTTTTATACACCAAAAATGAAGTAGCAGAAAGAGAAATTAAGGAATTGATCCCATTTACATTTGCACCCAAAGCCATAAAATACCCAAAAATAAACCTAACCAAAGAGGTGAAAAATCTATAAACTGAAAACTATAGAAAAACCTATGAAAGAAATTGAAGAAGACACCAAAAAATGGAAAAACATTCCATGCTCACAGATTGGAAGAACAAATATTTTTTAAATGATGATAGTACCCAAAGCAATCTATGTATTCAATGTCTTTAGGCTAGGACAGCTTAACATTTTACATAATTTTTTTCTGTCTGCAAAGGCATGGTTTGCATGCTTATGATAGCTTTAGAGTGATTGTCTTCTTTCTTTACTTGTATCCATGAACCTCTGGGGGAAAATGAAATAAATAATTCAAAACTCCTAATTAATGATATTCTTTTTAAGATATTAGATAAATTTATTGGGGTGATAATTTTGATTGAGGTTAAGTGATTGTTGAGCATTTTCCTCTTAGCTGATAGTCTCGTCATTACACATCACAGGTAATAACTCTTGTCATATGTTATTGATCAATGTATAGTAAACGTAAAATACCCACCTAGTAGAGTGCTGTGAAAACCCACTGAGCACTAGCTGCCATGCTCAAAAGACCTGAAGCGATAATCACCGGCCAAAATACCAACTGAAATTCAAAGGAAAGCTTTGCTAGATTGAATGCAGTTTTGCTTAGTACAAATTAATTTCACAGTTTCCTTTTTCACCAGTGATCGCCAAGGACCCATGTCCTACTGCCAATAAATAAGACTTCATTTGTTTCTTGAAGTAATTATTGGGGTGAAATAGAACTTGCAGAAGCCTTTCGTTGTAGCCTGTGGCTATTTCTTCTCCACTAGAGCACTCTAAATTCGTTAACTTTTAGCAATTACTTTTGTACCAGACGATTATCTCTCTAACCCAATCAATTTGCCCATATTTTCCTTGCTGCACAGTTTTGGGGAGAAAATCTGCCTGTTTTGACACCTAATAGAGGCCAAATTTCTACTTTAGAGTTCCTTTTCGGCTTATGAAATTGTAAAAACCTAACTTCTTAAATAATGTTCTTTTCTTGTTCAGTTATTACCTGTGATGTAATGATGAGTAATTATGCGATGTGTAATAATGAATCTACCACCCTCTCAGGCTTTATTTACTGTTGAGTAGGGTTTCAAAGGGGTTTAGATTAGTAAATACAACATTACACCTGAATTTCTACAGGTGGGGACAGGTTACAGGATTGAGGATACTTCTTAGTGATTGGTACACCCAGAGCTGGTTTCTTAGGCAATATGTTTTGCAGCAGGCAGGAGCTGTTGATATATGAGGGGGAGGCGGAGGAGGTTCTAATTACTAACACTTCCAGAAGGCAGATAAAGGTTAGCAAGTAAGGAAAAGAGAAAAAGTCAGGGACACTTAAAGGCTCTTTCCCCCAGAGTCCTAGCCAAAACATTCAGAAAACAGTAGATTCCCACTGAATTTTTCAAAAGGTGTTTTAAAGGACTATTTGTTCTATTGAAGTCTAAGGTTCTAAAAACATGATGAGGTATGGGAAGAACCTGGATTTATAGTGTGTTTTTTTTTTATCTTGGTCTTCTTCAGACTTGTGAGATGTCCTCTCTACCATTGGTGAGCTCAGTTACCACAGAGTGAGATATCAATACTGTCTGAGGACAGACACACACACTCGTCCTCCCAGGGGAGTGTTGAAAAACAGCAGACTAATTCAGGAAGGGTAGATACAGAGATGGGAGAGTCACATGGTTTGGGGGTTGAAATCTGATTCACAGCTTAGTAGGTTTGCAACTCTTGCTAAATATCTCACTTCTCCAAGCCATGAATGTTTGAGTTATGACATTGTGGTAAAAACGTTAGCTAGTATAGTGCCCCTTCTTACTTATCCACAGTTTGATGTTGTAGTTTTCAGTTGCCATCTGGAAGCCGGTGATTCTCCTTTTGAAGTATTGTTAAAAGGTCAATAGCAACCTGACAGTATGTCATGCTATGCCATTCACCTCCTTTCATCTAATCTTGTAGGCATTTTATCATCTTACATCATCACAAGAAGAAGGGTGACTACAGTACAATAATAAGGGTGAGTACTTAAGTAAGATATTTATAGAGAAAGAAAATCTCCCTTAACATAAATTTTATCCAGCTTTTACTTACGAATTGTTCTATTTTATTATTGGTGTTGTTGTTAATCTCTTAGTGTGCCTAAATTAAAAGTCAACTTTATCATAGGTATACATGTATAGGAAAAACGTGTGTGTGTGTGTGTGTGTGTGTGTGTGTGTGCGTGTGCGTGTGCGTGTGTGTATAAAGGTTCAATACTATCCACAGTTTTAGGAATCCACTGGGGTCTTGCAACATATCCCCCCTATAAGGGTGAACTGCTTGATATATTGAACTTATAAATAAACCTGGCACCAAATTAGAAGCTTTACCTCTTCCATCTGTTTTAATCATTTTAACAATTCCATGGGGGTATATCTACATTTTCAAGTGAGGAACTGGAGTTTTAGAGTGATTATATAGTTCTCTTGAAGTCACATCTCTGGCAAATGAAAGAGTTAAAATTCAAACTCAGAAAATCCCATTCCAAAGCTCACACTCTTATTGATTATACTTTACCAATCACTGTCTTTCTCACATAGTCAATAGTTATGGGAAATACATACAGAAAGTATTGGTCAACCACTCTTGTTGTAACAGAATACCATAAATTCAATGGCTGGAAATAACATCCATTATTAGCTCATAGCTCTATAGGTCAGAAGTCCTGAACAGGCTGGTTTTTCTGATCCAGAATGAAAATAAGGTTTCAGCTTGGCTTGTTTTTTCATTCAGAGTTTCTTCTTTTTTTAATAGTTTATTGTCAAATTGGTTTCCATATAACACCCAGTGCTTCTCCCCACAAGTGCCCTCCACCATGACCATCACTCCCTCCCTCTTTCCCCCTCTCACTTCAGTCCGTGGTTCGTTTTCAGTATTCAGTAGTCTCCCTTGATTTGTGTCCTTCACTCTCCCCTGCTCTCTTTCCCCCTTCCTTTCCCCATGGTCCCCTGACAGGTCTCTCCTGTTAGACCTATGAATGCAAACATACGTTATCTATCCTTCTCTGCCTGACTTATTTCACTTAGCATGACATCCTCAAGGTCCATCCATTTTGCTACAAATGGCCATATTTCTTTCTTCCTCATTGCCATATAGTACTCCATTGTATATATGTACCACATCTTCTTGACCCATTCATCAGTTGATGAACATTTGGGCTCTTTCCATGATTTGGCTATTGTAGAAAGTGCTGCTATGAACATTGGGGTGCATGTGCTCCTATGCATCAGTACTTCTGTATCCTCTGGGTAAATCCCTAGCAGTGCTATTGCTGGGTCATAGGGGAGTTCTATCGATAGTTTTTTGAGGAGTCTTCACACTGTTTTCCAGAGTGGCTGCACCAGTTTACATTCCCACCAACAGTGTAGGAGGGTGCCCGTTTCTCCACATCCTCACCAGCATCTATAGTCTCTTGATTTGTTCATTTTAGCGACTCTGACTGGCGTGAGGTGGTGTCTCAGTGTGGTTTTGATTTGAATTTCCCTGATGATGAGTGACGTTCAGCATCGTTTCATGTGCCTGTTAGCCATCTGGATGTCCTCTTTGGAGAAGTGTCTATTTAGGTCTTCTGCCCATTTCTTCACTGGATCATTCATTTTTCGTGCATGAAGTTTAGTGACCTCCTTGTATATTTTGGATACTAGCTGTGGGGGACCAGTCTACGCACCAGAGTTTAAGGGTCTTTGAGTAGGGGGTTGGTGTCGGTGAAATATTTATAAGAAAGAATATAGATAATATGAATGGTGGAAGAGACTATATTTTATTGTGAAATTTGGTGTCATATATTTTAGGTGATTATATTTTTTTAATCATTATATTGTTTGTAACTTCTTAGGAATCATATGTTTTAGAATAGATTATTGTTTTTACGGAAGAGAGAACAGAAAATTAAAGACAGGAATGAAGTATAATACAGAAGATTAAAAAACATAATTTATCACTAAAAATATATTAGCAGGGGTCTTATTTTGTGTATATAGTGTAATATTAACTGAAGTTTATGACAAGGCTATTTTTCTTTAAAGGCTAACAATAGTTTGTGAGTAAGGTGTCTTTAACTAGGGAGGGAGGTTTTAATAAAAAAATCTGTCCATATGCTGAAACCACAAATACCAAGTGGCATGAATAATAGGAGAACTAACCCCAGTCTCTGATCCACTTAGGTCAAGCAGTCAAGCGCACACATTTTTAAGCAGGGGAAGCAGGGTCCCAAAGGCCGCACAGCACTGCACCCCAGTCTCCCAGGACCTTTGTTCTTTCGTCCTGATCCTCAAATAGGGGGAGGGCCAACTGTTATCCAGGGTAGCGCCTTCCTAGACAGGGCTAGGGACTTTGTGATTACATACGCTCCCCCAGGAGGCTTTGTCGTCACAGTGGAATCACCTCGGCAGCCTTTTTGGCTGGAGGGGCCCCAACATCTCCCCGCTTTTTATTTAAGAACTCAGAAGCCTTGACTTTAGTGTGTAAGCGAGAGATATTAGACTTAAGGTATCTATAGATGTAAGGTAAAAGAAATAGTATTATCAAGAATATTGTTAGTGAGATGTTAACGTTAACCATTATAGAAAAGAAATTGGAGTGTCCCACCAAATTTGTTATATGATTATAAATATTGGTAGTAAGATTATTTGTATTCAAATCTTTTTTAGTCTGGTTTATATCTGAAATTTGTTGATGTAAGGTACTTATATTAAAATTTAAATCCGAATGGTTTAAAATTTTTAAAATATGTTGTTGTACCTTTTTTCAAGAATGTTGGGACTCATTTATTTGTAAAGGTGTAACACACATTTATTTATAATCTGAATGACATCTAAGAGACAGTTGAATTTTTAAGGTTAATAATTTTTGGTCAATAGACATGACTGTCTTTTTAAGAGTATTAACCTTATTATTAAGTTTTTGGTCAATAACTTTTTGAGTAGTTAAATTTAATGTTATATTTTTAGACATATTATTAATAAAAGAGGTTGTATGTACTTTTTTAACTAGAGTAACAGTAGATACAGTGAGAGTAAGGAAAGAATGGTAACAAAAAGGAAAGTTGGATCTTTAGGTTGATGTTGTAAAACAAGAGGCTGTTTAGTTTCTGTAGCAAGCCTTTTATTTGTCCCCAAGTTGGGAGGGGACTATTTTTGGTAGTGTGAGACAGACGGACATGATTGATGTTTTCGAAAGAGCATAGGCGAAGGCTCTTTATCTTTTGGCTTAGGTCATCGGTGGTTGTCTCTGATGTAATTTGTTGGTGAATCCGGCGAAGGCGTGGAGACATGGTGAATCAGGCGATTTGGCACCCAGAGAGGGGAATTACTTTTCTGGGGAAAATACAAGCAAACCCTCAACCCGCAGTTAGTAAGACATCAGGGCCTTTTTAGGCTCCTGAGAGCACATTTTTTTATTTTATTAGAGGCTTTGTAGTTTGTTCTGTCAATGCTTAAGCATCGGGGTTTCCACAGAATTGTCTGGAGTCAGGTGATTTAACACAAACATATAGTGAGCCAGAATTTGATGAAGTGAAGTATATTTAAAATCTGAATTTTGAAGTCTTATTATTTGATTTTTAAAAATTTGATTAATTTTTTTAATAATAGTTTGACCCTGGGGATTATAAGGAATTTTTGTTGAATGTTGAATATGAAACTGTTTACAGAGGTCTTTGAAACTCTTTGAATGTATATGTTGGCCCATTATCAGTCTTAATTTTGAAAGGCATTTCTAATACAGAGAAGTATTGAAATAAATGTTGTTGAACATCCTTAAAAGCTTTTTCAGTTCAAGCAGATGTGAAAAGTGTATGAGAATAGGTATCCACAGTGACATGAACAAAGGACAATTTTTTAAAAGAATTAACATAAGTAACATCCATTTGTCATAAAGCATTAGGTTTTAAGCCTCTAGGATTGACGTCCACATGTGAGACCCCTGAATTTATAGGTGGGCAAGAAGAACAGTTTTTAACTATTTGTTGAGCCTGTTTAGAATGATCTTAAATTGTAGTCTTAGAGCCTTCGAGCCTTGATGATGAATCTTACGAGACTCTTGGGCTTTATGCACAGGGTCCATAGTTAAACAAGTAATTTTAGTGTGAAAGTCAGCTAAAGTATTTCCCTCAGAGAGGGGGCCAGGCAGCTTAGAATGAGCTCTGATGTGTCCTATGTAAAAAGGTTTCTGGCGTTGTTGTACATTAACCTGTAATTGTAAAAGTAAACCTGAAATTCCTGTTTTATAGAGAGGAACTGTTGTAGTTTTAATGGCTGGAAAGAGTCTAACCATGTATTTAGAGTCTGAAAATAAATTAAACCTCTCTGGTGTTTCTTGAAACAACCTGATAACCGTAACAAGTTTAGTTCTCTGGGCTGAGGTTTCTTCAGTTTGAAAAGAAATAATTTTAGGTTCAGATGGGTTTTTATAAATGATTATTGAAGTTCTGTCATTAGACGACCCATCAGTAAATGTTAAAAAGGCATCCTCCAAAGGTTTAGTTTTTGTTTTTGTGGAAAAAATAAAATAATTTAATTTGTTAAATTGTAATATAGGGTCTTTAGGTGTATTAAAGTCAAGATTGTCTGTATACCCAATCAGAGTAATCTGAAAATTAGTAAATCCCTGTATTAATTTTTAATCTGAAATTTAGAATATGGAAGGACAATTTTTACTGGCTCTTGTGCAAATAATTTTTTGTGTTTTTTTTTTTCTCCCCTTAGTGATTAATTGTGTCACTAAGGATGGATAGTCAGCCAAAACTTTTTTAGGAGTAGCTGACAAATAGAGTCATTTTAGTATTTTTTTTGTAATGGGCAAGTGGTGGGAGAGTGTTCAGTTGGTAAAATTATTAAAGACCAAGGCTCATTATAATTAACTCTAGTAAGCATGGCTCCTTGTAGAGCCTCATTAACTTTAGACAAGGATTTTAAGGCCGAAGGAGTTAACTCTCGTTTGGAATTTGGATGGGAGCCTCCATGTAAAATTTTAAACCGCAAGATAAGATCTTTAGTAGACAATTTTAAAAGAGGCCGAATTTAATTAATATCTCCCAATAGTTTTTGAAAATCATTTAAAGTACACAAATGTTTTGTCTTTAATTGCAAAGGCTGTAAAGTCACAGTTTGCTTTTTAATCAATCTTTTTAAATAGGAGTAGGGTGGATCAATCTGATTTTTTTTTTTAGGGGCCACCTTTAGGCCATGAACAGATAAGGTTTGAATCAATTTATCTAAAACATCATGAAGATGAGTTTTGTCCTGATGTGCTAAGAGAATGTCATCCATATAATGAATCAAATAAATTTTAGGATATTTATTTTTGATCTCACTCAAAGTCTTATTAACATATTTTTGACATAAAGAGGGAGAGTTTTTTATCCCTTGGGGAAGAACTTTTTACTGAAATCTCTGAAAGGGCCTTTTTAAATTTGGAGATGGCAGGCTGAAGGCAAAATGTTTGTAATCATCAGGATGTAAATGTATAGTGAAAAAATAATCTTGAAGGTCCATTACTATAATATTGTCTCCTTTTGGAATTGCTACAGGGGAAGGGAGGCCTGCCTAAAGGGCTCCCATTGTTTTTATTGTCACATTAACTTTAAAGTTTGTAAGTCCTTTTTAAATTTTTTTAATTTTGGACTTTTGGGCAGAGAGGAATTAAAAGGCAGTGGGGGGTGAGGAAAATTAGGTAGATCTTCTCTTTCTTTCTCTTTTTTTTTCTAAATGATTACCATCAATATTTTTTCGCTCAGAATCCTCATCATTCTGAGCTGCCATTACCAAAGGAGTAGGGGTTTGACCTCTAGGGGAAAGCGTAGTAGTCTCTGTGGCTGTATTATTAGATGACAATTTATTTTTCCTGTGGTCAGGATCTAAAACATCTCTAATCAAATTTCACAGAGAAAAGGCATCTACAGGGACATTTTTTTGGTCCATGTAGAGGATAATACAAGCGTAACTGGTCCCCAACTTTGTTCCAAGTTTGTGAGTTAATAGTGCCCTCTTCCGGAAACCAAGGACACTGTTCTTGAACAAAGTGTAAAAATCTTGTCATTTGGTTATGAATCACCTTAATCCCTCTTTGATTAAGGAGATGTAAAAGTATTTTAATAAAAAGTCTTCTCTCTTTAGAAGCCATGTTGCCCATCCCTTATTTCTTATGTTACAGTGATGCAAAGACAAACAAAGGGTAGGGTGCCCCCTCTAATGAGGAGACCAATCAGATGTCTGTCTGGCCGTGTCCTGAAGGAACTTAGGTGATGTTTAGCCATAGCAGACTCAGCGCTGTGATTTACAATTGGAAACTATTTTGATACCGCCATAGACCATATGTATTCACCACGGTATCGCAGACCAGGCCCACTCGGACTCCATGGGTTAATGGGGACCTGAAGGGTGCCCACCCGTGGAGCCACAAAATCGAACTCAGTAGGCAAGCCAAACCAAGTCGCACATTCACTCACACACACACAGCAGAGACTATTACATTCCCTCCCACAGAGGTTTTACAGACAAGACTAAGACGCTTACAAAAACATATAACTGGGCAATCACTATATATTACTTACCCCCTGTTCTCTATCTCCACTCATAGAGGGGTCTCGGGCGCCCTGGGTGACATCCTAACCAACCCGACAGGAGCAGAACTATTTTGGGGAATATTCCACTTACCTTTGAATATCTTTGTTTTCTTTCTTTTTTTTTTTTTTTTTCTTTTACTCAGGTCTCCGTTCAGGTGCCACTCGGTGTGGGGGAACAGTCTATGCACCAGAGTTTAAGGGTCTTTGAGTGGGGGTTGGTGTCGGTGAAATATTTATAAGAAAGAATATAGATAATATGAATGGTGGAAGAGACTATATTTTATTGTGAAATTTGGTGTCTTATATATCATAGGTGATTATATACTTTTTTAATGATTATATTGTTTGTAACTTCTTAGGAATAATATGTTTTAGAATAGATTATTGTTTTTACGGAAGAGAGAACAGAAAATTAAAGACAGGAATGAAGTATAATACAGAAGATTAAAAAACATAATTTATCTCTAAAAATATATTAGCAGGGGTCTTATTTTGTGTATATAGTGTAATATTAACTGAAGTTTATGATAAGGCTATTTTTCTTTAAAGGCTAACAATAGTTTGTGAGTAAGTTGTCTTTAACTAGGGAGGGAGGTTTTAATTAGAAAATCTGTCCATATGCTGAAACCACAAATACCAAGTGACATAAATAATAAAAAAACTAACCCCAATCTCTGATCCACTTAGGTCAAACAGTCAAACACACACATTTTTAAACAGAAAAAACAGGGTCCCAAAGGCCACACAACACTACACCCCAGTCTCCCAAGACCTTTGTTCTTTTGTCCTGATCCTCAAATGGGGGGAGGGCCACCGTTATCCAGGGTAGCGCCTTCCTAGACAGGGCTAGAGACTTTATGATTACATACGCTCCCCCCCCGGAGGCTTTGTCGTCACAGTAAAAATCACCTCTACAGACTTTTTGGCTGGAGGGGCCCCATTTGCCACTATCTTTTCCCATTCTGTTGATTACCTATTAGTTTTTTTTTATTGTTTCCTTTGCCTTGCAGAAGCTTTTTATCTTGATGAGATCCCCATAGTTCATTTTTGTTCTTGATTCCCTTGCCTCTGGGGATGTGTCCAGGAGGAAATTGCTGCAATTGAGGTCTAGGAGGCTATTTCCTGCTTTTTCTTCAAGGGTTTTTATGGTTACCAGTCTCACATTCAGATCCTTTATCCATTTTGAGTTTATTTTTGTGAATGGTGTCAGAAAGTGGTCCAATTTCATTTTTCTAAATGTTGCTGTCCAACTCTCCCAACACCACCTGTTGAAGAGGCTGTCTTCTTTCCATTGGACACTCTTTCCTACTTTGTCAAAGATTAATTGGCCATATACCTGTGGGTCCAGTTCTGGGTTCTTTATTCTATTCCATTGGTCCATGTGTCTGCTTTTGTGGCAGTACCATATTGTCTTGAAGATGACAGCTTTGTAGTAGAGGCTAAAGTCTGGGATTGTGATGCCTCCAGTTTTGATTTTCTTCTTCAATATGACTGGCTATTCGGGGTCTTTTGTGGTCCCATATGAATTGTAAGATAGTTTGTTCTAGTTTTGAGAAGAATGTTGGTCCAACTTTGATGGGGATTGCATTGATTGTGTAAATTGCTTTGGGTAATAATGACATTTTAACAATGTTTATTATTCCAATCCATAAGCACAGTATGTTTTTCCATTTCTTTGTGTCTTCTTCAATTTCCTTCATAAGTCTTCTATAGTTTTCAACATACAGGTCTTTTACATCTTTGGTTAGGTTTATTCCTAGGTATCTTATGGTTTTTTTGTGCAATTGTGAATGGGATCTGTTTCTTGCTTTCTCTTTCTGTTGCTTCATTTTTGGTGTATAGACCCATAACTAGTGAAGAAATTGAATCAGTTATCAAAAATCTCCCAACGAATAAAAGCCCAGGACGAGATGGATTCCCAGGGGATTTCTACCATACGTTTAAAGCAGAGTTAACGCCGATCCTTCTCAAGCTATTCCAAAAACTAGAAATGGAAGAAAGACTACCGGACTTATTCTACCAAGCACATATCACTCTGATTCCTAAGCCAGGCAGAGACCCAACGAAAAAATAGAACTACAGGCCAATATTCTTAATGAATACAGATGCAAAAATACTCAACAGGATACTACCAAATCAAATTCAACAGCATATAAAAAGTATTATCCATTATGATCAAGTGGGATTTATTCCTGGGTTATAAGGCTGGTTCAACATTCGCAAATCCATTAATGCGATACACCACATCAACAAAACAAAAGAAAAAAATCATATGATCCTGTCGATAGATGCTAAGAAAGCATTTGACAAAATACAACATCTCTTTTTAATAAAAACCCTCGAGAAAGTTTGGATAGAAGGAACTTACTTAACCATCACAAACGCCATTTACGAAAAGCCCACAGCCAATGTTATCCTCAATGGGGAAAAGCTGAGAGCTTTCCACCTGAAATCAGGGACATGACAGGGATGTCCACTCTCACCATTGTTGTTTAACATAGTGCTGGAAGTCCTAGACTCAGCAATCAGACAACAAAATGAAATAAAAGGCATCAGAATCAGCAAAGAAGAAGTCAAACTTTCCCTTTTCGCAGATGACATGATACTCTACATGGAAAACCCGATCGACTCCACCAGAAGCCTTCTAGAACTGATCAATGAATTTAGTAATGTTGCCGGGTACAAAGTCAATGTACAGAAATCATTCAGAGTTTCAAAGGGAAAAACAAATCTGCTTCAAAACTCATTCCTTTGGTTAGTAGATATCAGTCTGAAGGACTGAAGTCCTTCTTTTCCCCCAGAATTCTCATTTGGGCACTCCTTTTCCCTGGGAAGCTCACTACTCAGATGTTTGCTTTCCTATAACCAGCCAGTCAGCAATTTCTGACTTCTTCATCAGTAGGAGAAATCTCTTAGCTCATAAGTGGTCATGCAATTAAATCAGGTCCACTTAGATAATTTCCCTTTCTTAAAGCCACAAAATAGAACCTGGTCACAGAAGTAAAATACATCCTATGCACAGCTTCAGGTATTATGCAAGTCATCTAAACAAGGAGCAGAAAAAATTGGGGGACAATCTTAACATTCTGCCTACCATGTGAGGATTGAGTAACCATCTCTAAGTGTTGTAAGGATTATGGGTAATAACGTTAAATAATGAATCAAACATCTTGATTAAAATATAGCATTTGATACATGGTAACAATAATGATGATACCATAAAAGGATACTTATCCTCAGGTCTAAAGAACTTGCATGAGCCCAAATCCTGAAATAAAATGAAACATGCAGAGTCAAAGAACTCAGATAATAAACAAGACTGAGATATGCATTGATGGTTCAGCTTTAGTTGTTGGGCACCAATTATAATATTTTAATATTTACAAGTTGCAATAAATACTTTACCAGTATTTATTGGATATTTGTAGCTTTTTGGGCAGGGGGCTAGACCAAATTTTAAGACATAAGAATAGGGTCAGCATCATCTGTATTGATTTCTAGGCTTTGTGTTGCTAGTTTATTTGCATCTAAGTTACACAGCTACTCTCTGATTCTATCTCATAGGCTTGGAATAAACCATTGCCTTCCCTGTCTTAGAAATTTTGTTAGTTCTTTTCATATGTTACCAAATTCCCTAGTACAGGTTTATTCTTATCTACCACGTGCAATGACCAATTCATCCATTGACCAAGAGGAAACTTATAGTATCTTTGTGATACATCATTTTAGATACTAAGTTACAGCTAGGGAAAAATATATATATTCAAATTATGTCTTATAATGCACAAGTGATATAAAGCCACGATAGTTGCTAATATAAATTATGACCGTGTCAAATGAAGCTTTGGCATAATACCTATTAGATCAGGCTGTGGCAGTTGTGTGAGAGCTCATAATTCTTTCTTTTCCATATTTTATCATAACCTATGTAAAATCACATTGTAAACAAGAATATAAGATAAGGTATGTTACTATTAATCATCAGATTTTACAACAAAGCAATAATTATCAAGATATATAGATTCTATATCAAGTATACTTGGCATTAATGAGAATGGTAATTATTGAATAAAAAGAGCTTCCTTCATTTATAAAACATTTAATGAAAGCCTAGTTTATGCTAGGCACTGGTGGTATGTAGTAAGGATAAATAATATCTGCTCTTGAAGAGATTATGATATCTTTAGGGGTAAAACAGAGAAGTAAATCAATGAAAGTATGTTGAAGGGTGCCTAGGTGGCTCAGTCGGTTAATTGTCCAACTTCTGCTTGGGTCATGACCTCACAGTTTGTAGATTTGAGCCCCACATGGAGCAATGTGCTGACAGCATAGAGCCTGTTTCGGATTTTCTCTCTCTCCCTTATTCTCTACCTCTCCCTGACTCATGCTTTCTCTATCTCAAAATAAATAAACTTAAAACAAAAGTATGTTGAGTTATACCAGAGTTATGCTCAGAAAGCTACAGGGGCAAGAGTCATTTTAAAACCCCAGAGGGGTTATAATTTGAACAGTTGAGCAGTAGACTGTGATTTGAGTGTATTTGCCATCCAGGCATAGACTCCATACTTATCCCACTCTTCACCCTTCCTATCATATTATCACACATATAATAGATTTGTAGTTCATACATGTTCAGTGAGTAAATGAGAAAAGAATTTAGTTGATAACTTGTTTGACTACTAGTACCTATATTCCCTTTCCTTACTTATCCTCAAATAAAAAATTATAATCCCATTTTCTTCCCAGGATCTGGCTTTAGCAACTTTGGAGGAATCTCACTTTACCCCTGATTTGGGGTTCAGACCTAACTACATCCGCCTAATGTGGTGGTTCTTGGCCATACATACAGATATTTTTATGAGAGGGAAGGTGATATTGTAGCTTGTTATTGGCATCTAGTGGGTAGAAGCCAGGGATGTTACCACACATCTGTAATGCAGACAGTCATCTCTCTCCCCATTAAGGAATTATCTGGCCAAATGTCAGTAGGGCAGATGTTGAAAACCCTGATCTGATCTCATCTTTCTAACCTCAGGAATTGGTTCAGGGAAGAGAGCCTGATCTAAGTTGATCTAATCAGACAAAAGGTTGGAAGTTTGCCTTGATGATAAAGGGAAATGAAGCTTTATCAGTGGAATATAATTCCGGAAGCATTCGTCGAATGTGGAAGTGTCTAGAACTAAGACCTAAGGAAACATTCTAAAACCATGAAGAGAAAGTTATATAGGATTAGCATCCACATGAAGGAGGATGAGCTAGAAATACAGAAAAGAGATTTGTATAATTTGAGCAAGGAAATGAACATACCAGAAGCGTCCCATACTTCTAAATGTTTTGGTAATAGAATTCAATAAGTTATCTTTAAATTATTTAAATATGTGGTCCTAATAGCTTGCAACAAAACTCTTCAATCTAATGATAATAAGTGAATGCATTACAAATAAGACAAAGCTAAAAGCAGAAAAAGAAAACAATAGGTGAAGGGAGGGACTAGCAAATGGAAAGCAGGTTGTGAGTCCATATGATTTATTCCAGCACCCCCATTATGACATCATCTAATCACTCTAATAGAAAGAGAAAGCCTAATTCCACTAGCATGTTCAAACAGATCTCATTGGGGTGCTTGGGTGATGCATTTGATGAAGTGTCTAAGTCTTGGTTTCAGCTCAAGTCATGAGCTCATGATTTATGAGTTCGAGCCCCACATCAGGCTCTGCACTAACAGCATGAAACCTGTTTGGGATTCTCTCTCTCCCTCTGTCTCTGCCCTTTCCTTGCTTGTATTGTCTCTCTCTCTGCCAAAATAAGTAAATAAACTTTAAAAAAATGATGTTATTGATTCTCAGCACCATCACCTTAGCGTTCAGAGATGGCTTGATATAAAAGATGCTGTGTCCTCAACCCCAATTTAAATCAGTCCCAAAGGTTTTCCACTAATTCTACCTCCTCTACAGAGTCTGCCCAGATCCCACTGGTCAAAATTAACACCATCCTTTCCCCTCCAATATATAGAATGAAAGAAAATTATTTGAATTTCTTCAATACGCTCTATGATAGTCTGATAATAAAAAGCTATTTTTTACCTACTCATTAGACTAGAGCTTCTGGAAACCGAGTACAGTCTTCATCATCTTTGTAACTCACAGTTCCAAAGACTATTTATACCTAATAGAAACTCATGAAACTTTATTTAAATAATGCTATATAGCCGAAACACCACAATTTTTTTCATTTGGTAGTAAATAAGCATTTTAATATCCTTATGGGAGATTGTCCTTCTGTACCTGAGATACAGCTCACCAATCCAAATTATCACGGGGAGGGGAGGGGAATAAAAAGGGATCTTAAAAACTGGATTTAGATGCTCTTATCGATGATGTTTCCTTCAAGTTTAAAGAGCTCCCCTCCTCCTGACGTGATCCTAAAAAATGCTTTTGGTACTTCTGCCTTCATCAATGTTTATTATCTTGGAGCATGAAAACAGAAGAGTATCACAGAACTTTGCTATTATCCTCAGAAGGGGGTCACAGAGCACTGCTGTTATCCTCAGTTATTGTATGTGAATTTGTCTCAAACACATTGAGCAATAACATTGCCTTTGTGTTAATTGAAGTTGATATTTACATACTTTTAGATTCTTCCTGGGAGTAACACACTCCCAGACATGGAAAGATAGCTTCTCTATGCTATCTCATACCACCAGGATAATATCTCTAAATATCTGTTCAGATCCCAAACTCCACCTTTTAAAAATTTTCAGTAGTTTTCCAAATCTCAAAGAGACAAATCAGAATATTTTTATGACATATTAGGTCCATCGCATACTATTTCTTGCCTCTATCTAGGCCACCCCCTATTTCCTCTCCTCTGTGCACCTGTTACTATGTATTCATTACCAAAGTACTTTCTAGCAAGCATGTACTCTCTTACATCACTGGCTTTGCGTGTGATGCTTGCTTTATGAAGAGTCCTTCTTTACTACCTTGTCAACATGACACATTTCTATCCATACTTATGACTTAAATCTTGAACCTTACTGATCTTCTGGACATTCCACCATAGATCAAGATGAGAATTCCCTCCTCCCTGCACTATCAGTACCCTGTGAAATCTTTTTTTTTTTGCTATTGCTTCTTCCCTCCCCAAACAACTTGAAAGTCCCCTAAGGAAGAAAAAGTTTTCATTATTGCTTTCCCCCCATTAAATGAGGGGTTTTCTAATATTTTTAGCTGTGATTCACATGAATAATATAGTTGATGGGGGTCTTGGTAGCTCAGTCGATTAAGTGGCTGACTTTAGCTCAGGTCATAAACTTGTGGTTCACGAGTTCTAGCCCCACGTTGGGTTCTGTGCTGACAACTCAGAGCCTACAGCCTGCTTCAGGTTCTGTGATAGCCTCTTTCTCTACCGTTCCCCTTCTCATGTTCTTTCTCTGTTTCAAAAAATAAATAAAAACATATTTTTAAATAATGTAGTTTAAATGGAGGTTCAGAACACAAGCACATGTGTGTGTGTGTAGCTAAAATTCACTACAAAATTTTCTCTTTTCTTTTTCACCTTCTATCTATTTCATATTTAAATAAAATATACCCTCTTCCCCACTATTCTGCCTGTCTTTCACATATGAGTAAACAGCATTACCATCTACTCAACTATTGAGTTGATGGTAATGGATCTCTGCTGGTCCTGGATCTCTTCCTGTCCCTACCTCTCCCTTGCTCCCTCTCTGCCCTGAGTCTACCTTTTCCAGACTGTAACCATTCCTGCTGTAGGCAATGGACATAGCCAACCACCTGAACTTCACACTTCTATAATGATCTTTCCATCATTTCTGACAAATGGAAATAGAAGTCAACTCATTTCATTTTATATTAATTTCCTTAAGTTTTCATAACAAATTACTACAAAGTTGGTGGCTCAAAACAACAGAAACTTCTTTTCTCACAGTGTCAACAGGGCCGCACTCCCTCTGAAGTGTCTAAGGGGGGGTACTCCTTCACCCTCGTGCAGCTTCTGGTTGGATCCACGTTTTTCTTGACTTGTGGCCACTTAACTCCAATCTCTGTCTTCATCTTCACTTGGCTTTCTCCTTTGGACATCTTTGTCTCAATTTCTCCTCTGCCTATTCTTATGAAGACATCTGTTCAACATGGGGGCCACTTTAATGCCAGCATGTCCTTTTCTTGAGATCTCTAAAGTAATCATGTTTACAACAATACCTTTTCCAAATAAAGTCAGGGTTCCTGAGGAACATACCATAGTGTAAAAAAACAAAACAAAAAAAAATTTTTTTTGACTGAGTAAATTTGATGATCTAATTGGCTTTATTGAGTAATTCATGAATCAGGCAGCATTTCATCTAGCAAGTAGAGATTCTCTGAGGAGTTGCACAAAGTGGAAGGATTTTAAAGCCAGAAACATGAGGGACTATTATAAAAAGAAAATAAAACATTATTTCAGGCAACCACACCTTCCTTTAGAGGGAAGAGAAGGGTATCTTACTAGCTGGATTACCCCGTCTTCCCTTGGTGAATGGAGAGGGCCCATGTGACAGATTACCTCACTTGTGCTTACCAGAAAATTCCTGACCATAGAGTTGAAACTACATTTTGGGGGGAAGTTGAAACTGCAATTAGGTTGGGTATCAAGACTTGATTTGGTGATCTGACCTTCCATAAATGACTTGATTTAGGGCCTGTGGTTTTAACAATAGAGGAAAGATTTTACTGACCCATTCTAAAATAATTATTATGTGTTCTGCTACTCCTACCATGTCTGAGGAATAACTCAAACGATCCTCCTAAAGTTAATGTACTGACAAGGGATCAGATTAATCCTTCTACCTTATAAATACTCAAAATAATTGAGGATTTTTAATGAGTATAGTTTACCTATTTAGAAACTGATATGAAGCTTGATCTAAATGAACCTTTATCCATCCTTGTATGCCTTTTCCAAATAAAGGCATAAAATACTCTGTAACAAATAACTTATTTTAAATCAACTTCATATGTTTGATTTCATATAACACATAATTTTTAAATATTATATGTAAAACACCTTTTATATGGCTCTAAGGAAATTGTTGAACAGGCTTAAAAATAATCAATATTAAATCATTACTGTCAGAAAAAAATCATACATATATATACATATACATATGTTATATATATGGCAATTACTGAAAAAAAGGTTAAGCTAATTCATAACACATTAAAGTGACAACAAAGCTAGATATTTTATACTAACTAGTGAGGACTTAAAGCTGACTGATTGTTAAACATTATGAACATATACTTGAAAAGAAAAATTAGTCATTGTTTGAATTTTAACCTTTGCTTAAATCTTCTAGCCAGAAAATGTATTTATGTATGTTTTAAGTATAAAACTATATTCTTATTTTAATCAGATTAATCATAAAATGGTTTTCAGTCTCTTTAGAAATATAAATATTATTCTAAGAGTAATAGATGAGATAAGTTAGACTGTAATTATAAATATTTTTGAGCCATTGCAATATTCAGATGTTTCTCAACTATTTATTTAGAATTCTTTTTGACCTCAAAAGTTAGAAGTAGAATGAGAATTATGAATATAAAGAACATTGTTTTTCAGTTTTCACACTTTAAAAGGAGTCTGAGCAAATGAGAAAATGAATCAATATAACCAATATTGAAAAGAAAATTAAACTGTGTCAAAGTTATTCAATTTTGTATTTTTTATTAAGTGCCCCCTGTGTCAAAGACGCTAGATAATGTATGCTAATATATGTATTTTCATTTTATGAATCAAGTTTTTTTAAGGATGTTTTTTTGAAGTTTATTTATTTCTTGAGAGAGAGAAAAAAGCACCAAGAGGTGAAAGCAAAGAGTAAGGGGGAGAGTGAAACCTAGGCAGGCTCTGTGCTGCTAACATAGAATCTGGTACAGGTCTCATTCTCACCAGCCACGAGATCATGAGCTGACCTGGAATCAAGAATTGGATGCTTAACCGACTGAGCCCCCCCCAGTGCTCCCAATCAAGTTTTATAAAAGACATAAACATAAAAATAGGAAGTGAAAGAAATAGTTGGAGTTGGGGTGTAATTTAATTCTGCATAAAATGTACTCATTCATCCCTTTCATAGACATGGATCGGGCACACAATATGCAACAGAGACCATACTTTTGTACAATTTATGCCTGTAGGGCTGACATGCATTTTTTCCCTCAGAGAAGTCACTTTTTATCTCCTAAGCATTTTGTTATTCTCTCCCGTGTTGATACACTCAATAATTACTTATTAAGTGCCTACTATGTGATGGACATTATCTTATCTGTTGAGTATATAATGTGAACATCAATCATTCAAAGATTTACTCTTCTCCAATATATGCTCATTAAGATTATCAGTAAATTACTTTGATTTAATCCAAATTATTATTAATATTATTATTATTATTATTATTATTATTATTAGATTTATTTAGTCCATGACCACATTTTAGACCAGTCCATCAACATCCTGTCTGAGACTAAGGAAATGATCTCAAACTCTCCTATCATGTGTTCTTCAAACCATCCTTTATAGACCTTATCACACCTTTGACCACTTACAGTGAAATTAAAGTAAAATACAAACTCTGTTCTATTAGTCAACAAAGACTTAATATTTAACTCAGGCATTTTCACTTCTCGGCCTATGTAGGTTACTGTACTTCTAGCCTATCCTCATTTCTCCTGTGAATCCAATGACTGGCCTTTTCTAGTACTTTAGCTCTCTTAAATATTATTTTCACAGAAAATTAATCTCTTTCTTGTGCCTTCCCTTTCAGAGTATTATAATTAGTACTATATCAGTTTCTTTCACAGTATAAAGGAGAAAATAGATCCAAAAGCTTTCAGTTTACAGGAACTAGGGAGAGATCTACAGAAATTATAAATTAGTAAATAGACATTTATAATTCTGTGTGATAAATATGAAAATGATATAGGTGCAGGCTATACAATAATAAAAATATTGAGCCTAACACAGTCTTTAAGTTTCCACACAATGTATATATCAGTATGTACAAGATTAGTAGGCCTGGCTATCCAAAGCCTGAAATTTGGGATTTGAAAATATAAAGATGAGTTATAAGCCACATGGAGGACAAATACATCAGGAAGTTGTCGGTGGAAATAAACAAAAATAAATTAAAGAGATGAGCAAGGACTGGATCATAAAGCACTTTATAATCGATTTGAAGGAACTTAGTCTTCATCCTGGGTACTATAGATAGGCATCAAATGTACTTAAATTACCAGTAAGTTTGGTATAGAGGTGCCGTGTTACCTTTTTACTGTTTATATCAAATTATAGAGATTTAGCAACATAAAACAACACCAAGTTATTTTCTCATAGTATATGTGTGTCAGGAGTTTGTGTCCAGTTGGCTCAATCAGCTCCATTCTTAGAATTCACAAAGCTGAAATCAAAGTGCGATAGGGCTGTGTTCCTTTCTAGAGGTTCTGGGAAATCATCTGTTTGCAGGCTCACTCTAGTTTTTGGCAAAATTCAGTTCC
The DNA here is from genome assembly GCA_004023845.1 of Helogale parvula. Classification (NCBI taxonomy): domain Eukaryota; kingdom Metazoa; phylum Chordata; class Mammalia; order Carnivora; family Herpestidae; genus Helogale; species Helogale parvula. Next base: position 33,300 of record PJEM01009010.1, read on the forward strand.
ATGTAGTAAGACTGTGGTCCCTATTTCTCTTCTGTCATCTATGGATTGTTCTCAGCTTCCAAAGCACTGCTCCTCTTCCCTGGCTCGTGCCACACCCCCCCAAAGCCAGCAACAGCTGATCAGTTACCTCTCATATTTAGACTTCTGCCTCATCTCTCTTACACATCTCTGTTACCATCTTCTGCTTTTGGGATTCATGTGACCACATTGGCTCATTTGTATAATCCAGTTTACTCTCCTTCTCTTAAGATCAGTTGATTGGTAAACTTAGGTCTATGTACAATGTCCCTTAGTTTAGGATTTGATTAAGTAGTCAAGGTACAGATATCTTTTGAATTCTGCCTACCAAAATGAAGCAAGGAGAGGAGTTGAAATTGATAAATTTTACAAAGAAAAATCATTATTTCTAAAATACAGTTTGGATATGAAATATAAAATACAAAGCCATGTTCTGGTTTGTAATCTGTGTGGATGGTGGTTGCACTCTTTGAGGTAGCAAACATATGGAAAAGTTGGAAGAAACACCTTGACTTCACATGCAGTTTAATGAGTTTGTAAAATCTATGAAACATAAGTGAATACAAATATTTAATTAGGGAAAACACATATGGGTTTGGTAGTCAGGACAAGTGATATATACTAGGGACACAAATTTGAAATACATTAACATATAAATATAATTTTAAAAAGTTTTATGTTTATTTTTATTTTTGAGAGGGAGAGAGAGAGAATAAGAGACAGAGTACTAGTGGGGGAGGGGCAGAGAGAGAGGGAGGCACATAATTAGAAGGGGGTTCCAGATTCTGAGCTGTTAGCACAAAGCCCAATGTGGGACTCAAACTAACCAACTACAAGATTATGACTTGGGCTAATGTCGGACACTTAACTGGCTAAACCCTCAATATATAAATATAATTTAAAAATTTGGAGTGAATAAAGTTGCCTAAGAAAATTATAAATTATATATATATATATATATAACTGACAGTTTAAGAATTGTGAATAGCTGTCCAGTTTGGGTAAAAGAGTTGTGAACTTAAACATAGGGAGGAAGATTTCTTTAACTATAATGGTAGTGGGCTACATATATATAACGCATATGACTTATTAGCTCTTGTATAAGCAAACCAAAGACACTTTTTCATGGTAGGTTTCAATTTTCTCTGAAACTTGGGAGTTAGAAGTCAAGATCAAAATTGATGCCATCAGATCAAACTAAATTCAGAACAAGACAGAATGAAGAAAAAGATGGTTAAGACACTCTTTGATCATTTATGTGGATTTAGTGGCACTGTGGCTGAGATAAGGGAAAGAGAAACACATTTAAATAGTTGATAGGTGCTCATGAAATATTTAGACATTTTTAAAGTTTATTTATTTATTTTGAAAGGGAGAGAGAGAGAGAGAGGAGGAGAAGCAGCAGCAGCAGCAGCAGAGAGAAAAGGAGAGAGAAGCCCAAGCAGGCTTTGTGCTGTCAGCGTTGAGCCCTACATGGGGCTCCAACTCAACGCATGTGAGACCACAACCTGAGTTCAAAACCAAGCATCCAGTTAAGCATCTGACTCAGCCATTTAGGTACTCCTACACATTTTTTGATGGAAGTTGTCATAACATTTGTTTGTTTAGAAAACCAAAACTGTATCATAAGTAAAATCAGATTCCTTTGCCTGGTGGCCAATGATCTTTATTTCACAGTACTAGTTCTTCTATCTCAATGTTTACACACAAATCAAAAGCAAATGCAAAAACAAAACAAAGTAAAAGCAGAAGGTCCACAAGTAGTTTTGTCTCAGAGATAATTTTGTTTTGGTGAAACAATATTTTTTACAATATTACATTCTTAATAATAAACACCACCCCCAACAACTAGAATTTATTGAGTTTTTATTGTGGACCAGGCATTGCACTTAGATTTTTATGTTTTCTTCATCGAATTCATACTACTACTGTATTCGTTGTAAGCTAAAATCTATTAGAGGACCAATATCTTTTTAAACAATGAAATTTTTTATACAAAGTTCCCTTTTTTGTTGTCTATGCGTAGATTAGTGCTTACAATATGGTAGGTGCTCACTAATATTTGTCTAATGAACACAAACTTTTATAAAATTAATTTAGTTCTATTTTTAAGTAAGCATGCCTTAAAACTTAGAAATTTGCCATTTAATTTTTTTGGCTGGTTTATTTTTATTTAATGTTTTCACTGAATTTTAATTTCATTGACATGTATTTTATTCTAGAGTAGGAATCATACCTGTCTTCCCTCCCAGCTGGTCACCAATCACTAATACCAATGATTATTACTCTTCATTTTCTTAAAATATTTTATGACTTTATGGAAATATAGTTTTCTTAGTCTCTGTCATTATTAAAACACTATAAACTATTTTTCTACTTTAAAAAATTTATGTGTATATATTTCTAAGACTTTTGTAGACACGGTACTATATTACTGATTTCATCATGAAAGCACATATGCTTTATGTATAAAGGCTTCTCCACTGATGTGTTTAATTCTCTTCTGGAGTAACATGATATGAGAAACAATTTTTTAAAATTGAGAAGAGTGAAAGGACTCAAAATGGACCAACATGTATTTTCTCTTGGCCTTGACCTAAAGGTGTTAAGTGTCAAGGAAATATGGTGAATGGAGGATAAAATAAGACTAAATAGGACTAAGTAAAGGGGTTTGATTAGAAGATAAACATGGATGATTCAAAACATTTTCCTTTGAAATATACTATATGCTTTCTTTTGTTCTCTTTATTATACACTAAACTAATAAAACGTTATTGTTTCTGAACTCTATTTATCTCACCTATGCTTAGAAGTTATAATTGATTATATAGAAGTTATAATTGCAATAGCAACTGAGGAAAGAAAAACCTTCTCAATGACAATTGAGAAGAGTCAATATGTTATTAGCTCATTTTATGCACTTGGAAGGTTGTTGTTAAGATTTAAATTGTGGTGTGTGCTTGTATGTAAAGGAGTCAATTCCCTTAAGCAATAGTTCTCAACTGTGGTTGAATATTATAATTAGTCCAGGAGCTTTAAAGAATCCCAACACCCAGACCACACCCAAGAGCAATTAAGTTTAATTCTCTAAGGTTGACATCCAGACAGTAGTATTTTTTAAAGCTCCCCAAATGATTAGAATGTGCAGCCAGGGCTGACAATCACTGCCTCAGAGTGGTATAACATCGTATATGTGAGTACACATGTATTTGGGTCTCTATTATGTGCTTATTTCTTGAAATCTGTCATACTGACTTGTTTTCTGATATCACAATATTTGAATTATCATTAATTAAATCATCTGCTAAAGAGAATTACACATTTTTATCTTTCCTAAGTATTTTTATATTCTTGTTTCTTTTTCCCTTTTACACCACCAAAGTTTTTAAAGTTTGTGTGTGTATAATATCTATACACACAAACATATATTTATATGTGTATATATGTATATATATGTATATATACACACAAAGTTATATGTAATAATACATATATGTATATGTTATTTAAATACATATATATTTATACATCATACATTTATATATTAAAATTAATTCATTAAATATGCATGCATTATTATACATACATAATTATATATTGAAATATATATAATGTCTCATATATTTACGAGTGTTTTATACTTCCTTTACCATTAAAATATGGTATTTATTCCCTAGATTTTTCTCATTCATTATTTCTAGCACATAGAAATATGTTGATTTGGGGGCACCTCATTGGCTCAATTGGGTAAGCATCCAACTCTTGATTTCAGCTCAGGTCATGATCATATGATTCATGACTTTAAGCCCTGTGTCAGGTTCTTTGCTGACAGTGCAGAGTGTGCTTGGAATTCTCTCTGTCTCTCTGTCTCTGTCTCTCTCTCTCTGCCCCTCCCCCACTCATGATATGTTCCTCTCTCAAAAAAATTAATAAACTTGAAAAAGAAATATATTGATGTGAATCAGAAGATTTTATTAAATGATACTAATTTTTATAGGTTTCAATGTGATTTATTTAAATTCATATCAGATAGGGAAATAATGATGTATAGATCTATTATACTCTTTAAATATTTTGATAATACTGCACTTAAAGCTTCTAGCCCTGGGAAAGAAATATCACATTTTAAGCATTTTCCAATTAAAGGAATTTTAGAAGTCATCTAGTGAAGTATTTTTCAAATTATTGGCTGCAAGTCATTGTAAAAAAACGACAACAATATTTTACGCTGCATCCCAGTATACTTATATACACATAACGAAAACAAAGCTTGCAATGTAGCATTTACTTTTTGTGTGGGATGCCCTGTGACATTTTCTTTTCTATTCTGTTCTAACTCATTTTCAAACAGTGTTTGTCACAATGTGCAAAATTGTTTTCAGACCCACTTAAGTGTTGAGAGATGTTTGAAGATCACTTTTAGTCCAGCACCCTCAGTTTATAGATAAATAACTGAGAACCACAGCAGTTAAGGAGCGAGTCCCAGGTTACACAGTTACGTGGAGACAGTTCAGGGGAATGGTCAGTGGCCAGATCCTCTTATCAAAGTTTAATCACATCAAGACCTCTCATAATTGATTATAGTATTACATCAAGTGGATGTAAAAACTGTAGATTATCAAGTTCATCCATCTGGAATTGCTAATTAAGCTAATTTTTAAAATCTTATGAAACAAATACTGTTCTTTTCTTTTTTAATTTATTTGTATTCTTTTATTAAAATATGTGTCTAGGCTAACACAGATTTTAAAAACTAAAACCTCCAATTGGACACACAGACTTGCTTCTTAGCTCTCTATCAGGATTTTATCTCACTCTCTTCATGTATTTCGAAAATACAGTTTACAGTAAATATAACTAAAATAGTTAAAATTTCTAATTGAAAAGTATCTATTAAAGAAAAAAATATATGTATAGCCTTACCTGGTAATGAGATACATGGATCTGACACTTCACTGTAAGTTTCTAAATGAAATAAGCTGAATTTCATTTGTTCATTTCCTATATATTATAGTATATAGACCAAAATTTACAATTGGGATATTATCTCCAATTTTTGCAGGTCTTAGTATAAACTGTGGGTTTATAACTCAAGGCTTAGTATAAACTTTCTGAGGACATACCGTGACCATGTCTATAGGAAGATAAATAGGCTTATACATATGTATACACACATACACATCTTTATAAATTATACACATGAATTCCTGTGTCAACATCACATAAGGTATATAGTATCTGGCCTATGGAGAAACTTTAAAGAAGTGAAATGAAAAAGAAATAAAAAACAGTTTTAGCTTTTTACTCTCCAATGTTTGATTTCACCATTCTCATTTTGGAGCTCACTAAATACTCAGAAGAATATTTTTCTTTTTATTTATGTTTTTTTTAAATTTATTTTTGAGAGACAGAGAGAGACAGTGGGAGCATAAGAGGGTCAGAGAGAGAGGGAGACACAGAATCTGAAGCAGGCTCTAGGCTCTGAGCTAGCTGTCAGCATAGAGCCTGATGTGGGGCTCGAACCCACGAGCTGTGAGATCATGACCTGAGCTGAAGCTGGACGCTTAACCAACTGAGCCACCCAGGAGCCCCTCAGAAAAATATTTTTCAAATGTTAATGGTTAATATTTCTGACAAATGCATATTTCAGGGACTCATCCCAGAATTATTCAGCCAGAATTACTGTAGTGACTGGCTAGTATTCCAACTTTTAACAGATGTTTAAATCTGGTAGAGTTCTACTAAATTTCTCATATGTTTTAGTAAATAATCTCAGTAGAGACATTGCCAAGCTCTACCTACTCATGCTGGCTTAGTAGTCTTGAGACTTGCTTGGAAATCAGCATTTTATAAAGTTACAATTAAGGCGGTTTCCAGCCTCTACTCTGGCAAACACACACAGACTACATGTAAACCATGCACACTGATTGGTTGGTTAATTGATTGCATGTATGCAACCTCCTTCCACTTTGAGAAATGACACTGCTTCTACGTTAAAAATATTTTGTCCCTTGAATGCCTACACTTTCCTTGGTTTCAAGATAAAGGTAGCAATGCATTTGTTTTCTGATCATTGTCCATTCAATTTTTCAAAATTCAACTTGTAAATTATTAAATGTTAGTCACAGAAAATAGACATTGGATCTATGTTTTAAGACTTAATCTTTCGGGGTGCCTAGTTGGCTCAGTCAGTTAAGCGTCAGACTTCAGCTCAGATCATGATCTCACTGTTCGTGGGTTCGAGCCCCACGTCGGGCTCTGTGCGGACAGCTAGCTCAAAGCCTGGAGCCTGCTTCAGATTCTGTGTCTCCCTCTTTCTCTGACCTTCCCCTTTTCATGCTGTCTCTCTCTGTCTCTCAAAAATAAATAAAAGAGAAACCATTAAGATTTACTCTTTCATTGGAAAAGTCATGTTTGATTGAAGTGCATACATTCTAACACTAAAAGACTGGTTAGACGGAAAAGATAGTGTTTAGAAGAATTAATTACAAGCTTTATATTATGTATTTCCTTCAGAAAAGGCAAAAGAATTTGTGTATGTTATCTGACTCACTTTCATATGATTTTCAAATAATCATAGACTCCTATATTACATAGAAACTGTAAACATTCTGCATATCAAAAGAATGAAACTGAGTGACTTTCTTACATCATATACAAAAATGAAGTAAAAATGGATTAAAGACCTGAAACCATAAAACTCCTAAAAGAGAACACAGGCAGTGAATTCTTGGACATTGGTCTTACAAAATGTTTTAAATCTGTCTCCTCAGAAGACACAACAAAAGCAAAAATTAACAATTAGAACTGCATCAAACTAGAAAGCTTTTGCATAGTAAGGGAAACCATCAACAACAACAAAAACGGCAATCTACTGAATGGGAGAAGACATTTGCAAATGATATATTGGGTAAGGGGTTATTATCCAAAATATATAAAGAACTCCTACAACTGAACATCCAAAAAAAAATCTGAAAGAAAAGTAATTTTACTAAAAAAATGAACTGAGGACTTGAATAGACATTTTTTTTTCAGAGAATACATACAGATAGCCAACAGGCACATGAAGAAATGCTCAACATTACCAATCATGAGGATAATGTGGATCAAAATCACAATGAGATACTAAGTCCCACCTGTGAGAATTCCCATCATCACAAAGTCAAGAAATAATATGTGTTGGAGAGGATGAGAAAAGGGAACCTATGCACTGTTGATGAGAATGTAAATTGGTGCAGCTACTACAGAAACCGGTATGGATATTTCTCAAAAATTAAAAATAGAACCACTATATGATCCAGCAATTCTATATCTGTTTGTTTATCTGAAGAAAATAAAACACTAATAAAAAAAGACATAAACACCTCTATGTTCACTGCAGTCTGTTTACAGTATCCAAGACATGGGAACAACCTAAGTATCTACAAACAGATAAATGGATAAAGAAAGTTTGCTATATATGTACACTGAAGTATTATTGAGCCACTAAAATAATAAAATATTGTCATTTGCAACAAAATGGATGGAACTTACAGTGTATTCTGCTACATGAAATATGTCAGGCAGAGAGAAAGACAAATACTACATAATTTCACTTATATACGGAATCTAAAAAAACAAAACAAATGAATAAACAAAAAATAAACAGACTCAAAAACACAGAGAACAAAACAGTCATTGCTAAAGAGGAGGGAGATTAGGAGTATGGGTGAAAAATTAAGAGCTACAAACTTTTACTTATGAAATAAATTAGTCTTAGAGAAGTCAAATACAACATTGGGGACATATCAATAATGTAATAAGTTTGTATGGAGACAGATGGTAACTATATTTATTGTGGGTGATCTTTTCATAATCCACATAAATGTTGAATCATTATATTATACACATGAAACTAATATATGTCAACTATAGTTTATAAAAATAATAATAACTAAAAATATTTTTTAATTCACAAGCATTTTAATAAAGTTATTGCTCCTGACACATTCATTCTAACCTTAAACTTATACACACACATACACTCACACGCATATTCACACATTGTAACAAAGCTGTTGACACATTCAACCAAAAAGTTGCATTTAGTATTCATTTTAAAAGTATTAAAAAAAAAAAGGGGGCATCTGGGTGGCTCGGTCGGTTAAGTGCGTGACTTCAGCTCAGGTCATGATCTCACTGCCTGTGAGTTCAAACCCTACCTCAGGGTTTGTGCTGACAGCTCAAAGCTTGGAGCCTGTTTAGGACTCTGTGTCTCCCTCTTTCTCTGCCTTTCCCCCACTCACACTCTCTAAAAAATAAACAAACATTAAAAAATCTTTTAAGAAGTATTGAACAAGGAAATCTAAATAAGTGTCTACCTTAAATATGTAAGTATTGGGTCTTGATGTTACTAAAATTAATAATGGGTTATGTCAATAACATAAGCTTTCCAGATTTTCAGTAAGTTCTTCATTTTTTTTATTGTTTATTTTTGAGAGAGAGAAAGAGAGAAAGTGTGAGCGGAGGAGGGGCAGAGAGAGAGGGAGACACAGAACCAGAAGGAGGCTCCAGGCTCTGAGCTGTCAGCACAGAGCCCAGTGTGGGGCTTGAACTCACACACTGCCAGATCAGGACCTGGGCCGAAGTTGGGAGGCTTAACCGACTGAGGCACTGAGACGTCTCTAAACGCTTCCTTTTATAACCCAGAAGGGAAAATGGGATTTATCTTTAATTTCGCTGTGTAGAGAAGGAGTCTAATCTCGAGCTCTATGTCCAGCAGGGAAGAGTATGATAAAAACCTGGAAGTTGAACATGATTTCCGATGTGAAGTGGAAGCCTAAATAGAATTATAATTATCAATTGTTTCAATATGAGCGAGTGGCCTTACTAATTTCACTTAGAATTCTTGACAAAACACATCCATAGAAAAATATCCTATAAGCGGTGCTAATGTCAAGTTTTATAAATCAAAAATTCAAAGAGGCAAAAGGAATTCCAAGGAAATTTTTCCTTTAGGAAGATTTCCTTGCCTTTGGGCAACACTGTATAAACATAAATTATTTTCCAACTCTATTCAGGTTTTTTTTTGTTTTAGAATATCTCCCCAAAACATTCAGAGAGAATTCTCTGTGCTTCTTGAGTAATTATTCCCATTATACAATATATTTTTTGTTTGATTTTGACAAAAACAAAACCAAATATCCTTACCAGAATTTAATCATGTAAGGAACACCTGTAGGTAGGTAGCTGTTATTATTCATCATTTCACAGAAGAGTCAAGTTAGGTAGATGACTGCATTAATTTGTTAATTGGATGGAAGACCTTTTATCCATCAGCCATCATCAGTAGCAGCTAGCAAACTTCTGGCACTTATTTGGCATTTAATTAGTGGAATGCATAACTGATTAAATAACTAATTGCCTGAATGGAAGAATGAATAAAACAAATAGAATTTGGCCTCATGAACCCAGTTCACTTTCTAGGTTTATTTCATTTACCAGAGGTCTTTAATGCTTTCTGTATTTCTTAGTCTAGATCTTGTATTTGAGTCCCCATGCAGTCAGTGAATCTAACGCTATAATCCCTTTTATGTTTCCCTCTTGTTAATACATGATATGACTTTTTAAAAGGAAGGTGGTCCCTATCGATGGACACTTTTGTTGCTTCCAGACCTTGGCAATAAATAATGTAAATAGTGTAAATAATGCTGCAATAACCTTAGGGGTACAACATCTTTCCAAATAGAATGGATAAAGAAGATATGGCATATTTATAAAATTGTATATTCCTCATCCATGAAAGAGAATAAGCTCTTTCCATTTGTGACAGCTTGGGTAATCCTAATGGCTATTATGCTAGGTGAAATAAGACAGAGAAAGACAAAAAACATATGATTTCACTTATATGTAGAATCTAAGAAAACAGAACCTGCCAACCAACTAACCACCACCACCACCAATATAATAGTAGCAGACCCATAATACAGAAAATGAACTGGCTGTTGCCAGAGGGGACGGGGGGCTTTGAGAACATGTGTGAAATGATGGATTGGGAGGTACAGGTTTACAGTTATGTAACGAGTAAGTCACAGGGATGAAAGGTTCAGCATCAAGAATATATTACATTATAATAGCTTTGTATAATGACAGATGGTATCGATACTTGTAGTGAGAATAGCACAATGTGTAGAGTTGTCTAGTCACCATGTTGTAAACTTGAAACTAGTGTAACATCTTGTGGCAATTATACTTCAATTAAAACAAAATTAGAGGGGAGGGGAAGTAAGAGGTTTAATCAAGCAGTTTTTATCCATTTCATTAATAGCTAAAATGTGCTCTCAGGCCTACATTCATTCTGGAGCATTCCTAAAGAATATATAAGCTACAACATTTGCTTTATAAGATCCCGTCAATTTCTAGGGAGTACCGTGAAATTTTTGTTACTCTTCATAACTTTTCAAACTTTTGTTACTACTTCATAACTTTGTAGAAGCAATTGAATATATTCCTTGCATAAATATAATTCAACCATATTCTCTAAAAAAACAAAATATTTTAAAAATGGCTAGTTATTTTCCAGCACTATAACATAGATAGTTTCATTTTAAGCATTTCATCATATGACACATTTCTTATCTCTGATTAAGAATAGTCAAAGCAGAGAGAAAACATGGTGAAAAGGTAAACTGAGGATTTAGAGGAAAAAGTGTTGAAAATATGTTTTCCTCACCTAGACTCCATTAAGCGGATTTGCCCCTGGCTTACTGTGTACACAATGGTCACTTGTTTTTGAAGTCTGCTTTAAAAATGCAAATTGACTTGTGGCTTAAAATCTACCTGGCATGCATACTGGTATATTACAATAATTATTAACATTTATTGAACACACACTACCTGCTAGGCACTGTGCTGTTTTAAATAATAACTGATTATTACTTTTAAATGTCAGCAACCTAGTGAAAAAGAGCAATTCTTTTTATTTTACATATGAGGACACTGAAGCTCAGAAAGTAAAGTAGTTTTCTCAACTAGTAGGTGGCAGAACTAGGATTTAAAACATTTCTCTGAATCCAAAAACCATTTTATTATTAATCTGCCTATTCATTCCTTTCTTCAGCCACCAAAAGATTTATTGAAGTCCTGGGTGGGGAAGACAGTCAAACAAGATAATGTGTCCACCCTCATGGAGTAATTAATTACGCACATGCAACTAATAGGTATTTACTAAATCACCTAAGTTAATAGTTGAAAAAATTTTTACTTTTTTAATGTTTTTTTATTTATATTTGAGAGACAGAGAGAGACAGCGTGAGCAGGGGAGGGTCAGAGACAGAAGGAGATACAGAATCCAAAGCAGGCTCCAGGCTCTGAGCTGTCAGCACAGAGCCTGATCTGGGGCTCGAACCCAGGAACCGTGAGATCATGACCTGAGCCTAAGCTGGGCACTTAGCCAACTGAGCCATCCAGGTGCCCCAATAGTTGAAAATTTTAATGACATTCTTGCCTTAAATAAGTACAAGACTTTTCATATATCTTTTTTTTCCCCAATTAATTTCGTTAAGTCTTTGGTCCCACGTAAAATGGGCTGAATTGGCATATTCTTGTTTTTATCACTTTTGGAACTTTAAAAATGTTACCAATTTGTATTAGAGTAAATTAAATAAGTAAACATAAAAAACAAAATTGATTAATTGCTGGTACTTTAAATTGAAACATTTTCCCACTCTTTCCAAATCCTGGTTTTGTTAGAATTAATGGTCTAGAAACACTAGAAACATTCCAAATTGGGATTTCTCTGCCTCATGTCCTCCTGAGGCCTTTGCTCTACTCACTGGATTGCATTAACCCTTCTACTGTCATGTAGTACTACGATATAATGGTCACCACGACGATGAACGAATTTGATTTGGGTATTTTAAGATCCATGCCTTACTACAAGCAAATCCTTCGTACTTGATCATTCATCCTGTTCCTCTGAGATTATCTCCTACTTCAGAATCCCATCCCTGACTTCTTATTACTATTACCACTGTTTTCACTCAGGCACATATCTTGTTTTACCATAAGAACGTGGGACTTCTAACTGGTCTCCTTGCCTACACTGCTGCACTTCCAATAATAGCACCCCCATCCCTGGCACTGCATTATCTAGGAGCAATTAGGATGACATAATGTGCCAATCTGTCATAGCATTTCCATTACACAGTATCCCATCATCTGTGATACTTCACTGCATTATAAAGATATGGCCGTATTCCCAAAGTATCACAGGCTCTTTTAAGGAAAGATGAATACCTTCCTCTATGTATTATACACTGGGTAATACTTAATTATAGAGTTATTCAGAAAACATTTGTTGTGCTGACCTGAAATAAATATGCATTCATTTTGCAGAGAGAATAATTAATCCTTTATTTGGCCTATGATTGCTACCCCTCCTTCACTATTTGCTTCCAACTTTCTCTTCCTTCTTTCATTTCTCCTTCTTTGCTTCCTCCTTCTTTCCTTCCTTTCTTCCTTCTTTTCATTCCCAGGTATTTTTTATATGCCTATTATTGACAGGCTCTTGGTGTTTGGCATCCAGTCAAACAAAATCTGCCTCACAGCGCTAAGTTGTGTATATCTTGTTGAGAAGGTAAGATCTGAGCAAACGTGAAGGAGATGAAGGAATGAGACAAATAGATAATCTAGGGGAAACTCATCCCCGGCAGAGAAAAGAGCTATATAGCGAAGTCATCTCCTTATGTGATATTCCCCTTTATTTGATTCTCATCATCTAAAGATACAAGTCTAACCTAACTGAAGGCCTTTAAATGAATGAAGACTATTGCATATGAATACCTGACTTGTCCTATTGTTCATGGCTATAGAATTTTATTGTCCTTTTCATTAACTTACATTAGCGCCTGCTTCTAAGAAGCAGCTCTGAGTACTGAAAGGAAGATTGTGCCAAAAGATAACCCTGTGTGGCAGGAAATAGGAAAACTGTGAGCTATTCATCTGAACCTGCTGTAGAGGCAGGTTAAAGCCACCGACCAGCCCAGAGGCAGAGCACCAGAAGAATGCAGGGCAGCCAGAAGTAAGGCAGAGGGAGGCAGAATGACCGGAAGTGAAGCCTCAGATGAAGAAGGGAGAGTGGCTGGAAGTGAGGCATCACACACTGAGGAGAGAAAAAGCAGCTTCCATAGAAGAACAAGCTCTTAGCTATGTTGACTGTGTAACACAAAGACAGAAGCTCAGGTATGAAGAAAAAAGTAAGAGAAAGAAAACAGATGCATTTTTCTTAAGTCATATCAAGTCAATATATAACTAGACTCACTAAATGTTGCCTTTCTGTGAACAAATTAATTAAGGATTCATAAAATCAGTAAAACATATGCAAAGTGTGGGAGCAATGTATAAGACGTCTTCAGCATTAGGAGTATGCATTTATGTGCTTATGACATTCTAGATAATCTTTTTTCAAGACAGTCACATCAAAAAAAATTTCCTTCCTGCATACACATTTTGCTCTTATGTTGGATGGCAGAGTTTTATTTTAACACTTTAAGAACTCGCAGAGGCTTTCCAGAAGAATTCACAAAGATAAAGTATCTAAGATATCATGAACATCATGAAGAGTACCTCTTTTCCTCACAATTTTACAAAACGAACACACACACACAGCATTTCAGAGCATTCAGAAGACAGACTATAAGTTTACCTTTGTTTTCTTCCTTACTGTTTTTTTTCCTTTTTTTAAATTTCTTTATTCAATTGGGTTACACAAGAAATTCTTAGATGAAACATATTAGATTGTACCTATGATTTTGGGTTGTCTAGTTAGATTGTCTGTTGCCAACATTTTATTGGATGGTCAAGCAAAGCAAATAAAATGAGTATGTGGGGGGATATTTTCAAGTTGGAAAAAAGAAACCTTACCCACAGTGATTAGCTCACAGAAACCAAGCCAGGAAGGTGATACTTCCAGGAGAGACACATATACAGGGAAATTATCTAACAAAAGACAATGACGGAGCTTGCTCAGAGTAGGGGAAAAATCAGGAAACATGGGAATGGACTATTTTAAGACATATGGCCGATGTTTGGCATTGTTGCAGTATGGCAAAGTAGGAAGAAGCCCCATGAATCCAGGCATTACAAAGCCTCACTAAGCACAAGACAATGGAAAAATGAAACACTTGGAGATGAGGCCATGCGTGCTGTGGGTGCAGTGAGATAATCTTCAAGCATTTATCAATGAAAGAAAAGACAGAAAGGAAGGAATTATGTAATTGGAGAGTGATGTGGGTCAGAGAATTATCTGTTGTTAAGAAATGGAAGACTTTCTTTTATTGCTGAGGTTGAGGTTGGTAAAGGACATGTACTTAAAGCACTAAAGTGAAAGATGGAACAATTATGAAATAATTACACAATAACAGTAATAACTACATTTTGAGTACTAGGTACTAAGTTAAGTGGTTTACATTTTTCTGCCTCCTAATCTTCTTCCAGAGTAGTTATTAGCACATTCAGTTTTCCAAAGAGAAAACTAAAGCAATTATTACATGACCTAGATTACACAACTAACACATTGTGGAAAGGATATTTAAATCCAGTTGTGTTAAAGCAAGAAACCATGGTCTTTGTTGCAGTTCTCATGGAGCAGGTGGATGAAGTTAGGGGCATAGGGATCAGGGAAGGTTTTGTGTTAAAGCTGAATAATGATGTAGGCATGACGAAGGGACAATATTGGTGTGTCTCTGTGTGTGTGTGTGTGTGTGTGTGTGTGTGTGTGTGTTTGTGTTATCTGTCATATAAACAGTAAATAACGGTGTTGAAATTTAGGGATTTTAAACTTATAGAACAGATATCTGAGGAATCAAGAATGTAGCTGATAAAGCTGAACAAATTATTTCCTGAGAAATGTTCAGACAGTACCTGGTGAAAAACATCAGATATGCAGCATTAGGAAGCCCAGGGTGGGGGAAGGGGTACAAAATTGATTCTTTATAGTCACTACATATATGACACCAAGCTCTGGACAACTTCCACTGCATCACCTGGAATGATATAAGAAACAGCTTTTACTGGAGAATCACAAAAGTTTAAAATTAACAAGAGGGGTTATGAATCAGCTTCTCTTTATTATCCTGATGGTGAAGTGAGTGGTCCAGGTACACTTAGATTCCCAGAATGTACTTATGTTTCCAAACACTGGAACTCTGCAGACTTTTTCAAAATGTTTTCTGTATTTTTGCTTCTTGAGCTAAGTGAATCGGCATATTAGAGAATGTCTTCTTTACTTCAGACCTATTTGCTTTTCAACTTTTCAAACATGTTACATCCAGAGCCATCTACCCCTATTCAAAAATAAAATTAATCTCTCCCCAGGAACCATGGAGAAATTGCAAGAGTCATAAACTTGCAGAGTTACCTTATTTTTCTTCTGGAGACATTGATTGGCATCCCAGAGAGCAAGAACACAACATCTTTACTCTTCTCTTCCCCCAGGAGAATATGTTTACATTAGAGAGATCAAATTTCTTCCTCTCCAGAGGTGAAGGAGGCAAGGTGTGTATATACCAGATTCATCTTTTCAGTGTTCCTGTCCTATAATACAGACTGTCGTATGTTTAGGCTAGCATTTGACTCTCATCACACTGCGCTGGAAGAGAAGAGAATTGAGCCAAAGAAGGATCAATGTGGTTATTGTCATAACAATAATAATCACGCCTTCCCCAGAAACCTTGGGTCTACTTTTAACAGAATAGGAATAAGTATAGATATTAGAAACATCACATTGCAATCCATATGCTCTTAACTTTTGTATTTGCAGTTCAAGCTTGAGAATAAAGTTATCATTGTGATAACAAGAAACATGTGCTTGAATGCAGCTATTTCCAGGAGTTGCCCAAGAAATCCAGGCATCCAGCATGTAGAGTCCAAGGCCTAAGAGAAGTTGGGATCCTTTTACTCCTAAGGTGGAGAAAGGCACTCCATGGAAATTCTAGCCTGGTGCAGCGGTTTCACTTGCAGAAGGAGTCTGGATAGCTGGCTCTTCTGATAAACCTTTAGCAAGCAAGAATAGTGGACAGTAAAGAGTCATTTTGGTAATGTTCGGCTGAACACCAACTTTAAAGGGGCAAGTGTGGAGATTTTGGAAGAATAGTTATTTAGAATTGGTCAGGGGAATATCAGATTTTAATACCTGAAAGATGTTACATCTCTGGACAGTGAGATAGCTTAGGATGTTCAGCTAAGAATAGATTGTTTCAGTAGAAAAGAACAGTAGGTGGTTGAAGAGAAAAGGCTAAGGAAAGCCACATCTTCATATGGTCCCTTTGTAATGATCTTAATGTCTCCAAGCATTAAAGCAAAGGGTCGAAAGTAGTCTGATCTGGGTGCAGAAGGTATGAACAAAGAGTGATGCGGATGAGATGGAATCAATATGATTAGGAGATGTTATTTTCAAGACGTTTTTGCAGATGCAATCTAGAAGAAGAGGTAATGTATCCAGAAATATATTAACTTAATATCAAGAATGTATACAGTAAGGAGCTGAGATATGAGGATATGAAAAATGAGAAGTCCATGTCTGAGACTGTTCCATTAAACTTCTTTTCTATACATTCTATAAATAACAATTACCCTGTAAATGATCTGGTCCAACTTGAACTTAGCACTAGTTATAAGAATTGAGTCTGATTTCTCAAACTAGGTTTGAAAACTGCCATTCACAAGCACAGGAAAATCATCTGTCTTTTCCATACATAATTCTTTTAATCCATAAAACATGGATGTAAATGCCTAACTTATTGTGTTGCTTTGGATATTAAATGAAATTATATGTATAAACCTATAAATTGGTTAGCATGTGACAAGGCACAGAGCCTGGGTTTAATACATGGTTTTTATCATTATTTTGTTAACAATCTCTTCCTTAGCAGTGCCCACAATGCCAAATCCATTGGCCTTTTTTGGCCATCAATGTTTTTGTTTTAATTTTAGCATATCCTCTAGCTGTTCTAAAGGTCATGGTTTATGTTTCTTAGCATGAGGCACTGAAATGGAAATTCACACCCATGTGGGATCAACACTTGTGGAATAGAGGGGAGAGAAGAAGACATTGAATTGTAATGCAGGTCCAATAAAGCCTTGGTTAGCCTCGTGAGGGATTCTGGAGTGAGGTATTGCCTATCAATGTTGGCCAATGTTAGGCCAAAATGCCAGATATTTATTGCAGGGGACCAGCCCAGGCACCACTGTCTAAGAGTCTCTGAGTAGGGGGTTGGTGTCGGTGCAGTATCTATAAGAAAGAACACAGAAAAAGTGAATGGTGGCAGTATTGTATTTTACTATGATACTCAGGATCTTTATATATCACAGGTGATTACATTTTGTCTTTAATAATTACACTGTTTGTAACTCTGAGGTTTTAGGTAAAAATCACATGTTCCAGAAAAGATTATTATTTCCATGGAAAAAAGAACAATAACATAATTTATTACAGAGTTTCAAAAACAGGAATGAAATACATTAACGAGGGTCTTGTTCTACGCATATTGTATAATATTAACCAAAGCTTAAGAGAAAGCTATTTTTCTTTAAAGGTGAACATGATAATTTACGGGTAAAGTGCCCCCGACCAGGAAGGGAGTTTCAATCTGAAAATTTGCCACTCACCGAAACTATAATTAAAGGTCATAGAAAACTAACACCAGTCTCTAATCCATTCTGATCAAGAGGTCATGCGCACATTCTCTAAAACAAAGGAAAGTAGGACCTAACAAGTCATATGACACTGTACTCTCAGTCTCCCAGGAGAGTGACTCAATCCCGATCCTCATCTGAGGGACCCTACTGCACCAGGGGCACACCCACCAGCTATGCTAGGGATATGTGCGTTCCTCCTGGTAGTTCACAGAAGGATCTCAGCAGGCCTTTTGGCTGAATGGGCCCCCACAATTTATATGTCTGACCCCCCACCCACAGTCATCAGATATGGGCTGCCAAAGCAATGGAGTAACCCCCCATGAGGTGTCTTCTCTGTAGTTGAGGCAAACTCATGGCCAAACTGAAAGAATCAGCATCTGAAGTCCGTCTTCTGACCACATTCCTGGAAGCTGGAAGAAGTCCTTCCTTGAGGGAACATTTGGATGGCTCTTTGCTCAGTCTGTCACACTAATCTGTGACTTACATTAGGTGTTTATTTAAAAAGTAGTCTTGGCATGCCTGAGTTGTTCAGTTGGTTGATCATCTTACTCTTGATTTAGGCTCAGGTCACGATCTCATAGTTCGTGGGATAGAGCCCCACATGGTTCTGTGTGCTGACAGTGCAGGGCCTGCTTAGGATTCTCTCTCCCTCTCCCTCTCTCTCTCTGCCCCTCCTCCCCTCATGCACACTCTCTCTATCACAAAATAAATAAGCAAAAAAAAAAGATTGTTCAAAAAATAAAAAGTAATCTTTATTTATACTATTACATTAAAATTTCATTCTTTTTTTTAATGTCTTTTCTTTATTTTTTGAGAGACAGAGAGAGACAGTGCGAGCAGGGGAGGGTCAGAAAGAGAGGGAGATACAGAATCTGAAGTAGGCTCCAGGCTCTGAGCTAGCTGTCAGTACAGAGCCCAACGTGGGGCTCGAACCCACGAACCATGAGATCATGACCTGAGCCAAGGCTGGACGCTTAACTGACTGAGCTCCCCAGGTGCCCCTGAAATTTCATTCTTGTATTTCTAATTGGAATATAAACTCTGCAGGAACAAAGTTTAACATTTTTCTGCAGCCATCATAGAACCACACACAGAATGCAGCAAATAAAAAGTATGAATAAAGTACTTATTTTTTGAATTATGGATAAAATAATTCAAATTGTAGCATCTCCTCTATCCAGACTGCATTGTGAATGCTGTTAGAATCTGTTCTGAAGAACAAGTCAAGTATGTATTTTAGGATAAGTATCAATTATCCAAAATGTGTGGCAGGCATTGTATAAGTACACCGTATGCCTGACAGAAGTTATTCACTTAATGTACATGTATTGACTTCCTATTTTATGTCAGGTGCTATTCTCAGCCTTGGGAATTCAGCAGCAAACAAAATAGACCACTTATCTATTCTCAAGCAGATGATATTCCAGTAGTTTTACCGTGGCTTTCTGAAGAGGACCACCACAGTTTAACTAAAAAACAAAGAAATGCATTACCATAGTTGATCTGACTAAATGGTAGAACAGACAGCTGGGGTGGGTTTTTTGTTTCTTTTCTGTTTTTTTTTTTTTTTGAGAGACAGAGAGAGACAGCACCAGCAGGGGAGAGTCAGAGAGAAAGAGGGAGATACAGAATCCGAAGACAAGCTCCTGGCTCTGAGCTAGCTGTGAGCACAGAGCCCGACGCTGGGCTTGAACCCTCAAACTGTGAGATCATAACCTGAGCTGAAGCTGGACGCTCAACCAACTGAACCACCCAGGCGCCCCAGCCTGGATAGTTCTTACTCTGCTTTGTGGAACAAAGCATCTCAGTCAACTGAGGAAATTCCTGGCCTTGATCAAATGTTTTAGGAAGAACTTCAGAGAAGTGTTCCAAGTATCTGACCCACTTGGTAGAAGAAAGATGGCATGTCTTTTATTCCCACTGGAGCTCACAGTACTAGAATTTTGGGTATTCCAACAACAGTTTTGGCTTAACACATAAAGGCCAACCATCTTCCTCCAGTTCCTGACTACAGGGCATTTGGTGGTTTCTGCATCCTGTTTCCCTGTGCAAAAACACTTAATTTCACCAGCATCCATACATTGCCTATAATCTTCCCTCATACATGACAGCACTTGTATCAAACACTCCTTATCACTATCAGCTTATGGCTAAAGAAAGGAGTGGAGGTAAAGTTCCCAACTCAGAATAAAAAAAATGATATAATTTTAGTGGATAGAGTCTGACTACTGGGTCATATTGATTTTCCAGTTGTCCACCATGAGATAATAGTCCATTTACACCCTTAGAACAATTGTTTGATTTACACCGTTACCGCTATTCCTAAACAAGATTTAGAATTACACAACCACCAAGCCAGTATTGCTTACCTGGCAATGGTCAGTTAAGTAGCATCTACGGTTGGCAGAGAAAAGTTAGAGCTTAAAACTGCACAGTGAATAAAAGCAGAGGTTAACAGCATTCTTCTAAAATGTGTTTCACCCTAGGGACGTCTTCTGGAAGTGGAAGTCAGCCCTCCTGGGAGACGCTGCAGCGCTCGAGCGTGTGCACGTCTGTGATGTCGTCCCAGAGGAGCAAATTTCTTACTTACAAACAAAAATCTGTGTTAGCTACAGAGTTCTGCTTGCTGACTGCTTGCTGTGACTTCACTCGGGTTTCAGTCTTGTGAGTTAGTGCAGCGCAACACACTGCAAAAGGCAGAAAATCGCACTGAAGCATCTTCCTAAAAGAGAATGAATTGATATGAAGGAGACTGAAAAGGGGCCACCTCAGCACATGGATTTTGCTAACTCTTTATAGAGGTTATTGCATGTGTGTGTATGAAGGCATAAAGTTTATTATAAGCCACTGAACAAAGGTATCATCATCATCATCATCATCATTATATGTCAATATTGATCTGATATATATATTCTTCCTTTTTCAGAAATCTTCTCCTACCATGGTCATTGTCCCTCCAGGAACAATAACCAAAAAAAAACTTGATTACCTTCGCTGAAATCACCTTGTGACCCACTAGTAATAGAAAAAGAATTAAAAGGGTAAAGCATCAGTGAAAGGTCCATGTTTCTCTGCAGAATTTTTCCATAACCTTTCTTTTATATCTTTTCTACACCCAGCTGTCAACAACATTTTCCCATAATGGGGGACGCACTGGGTATTTTTATAGATATTATAAAAAATGTCCTTCCTTCCTCAATCCCTTTTACCCTTCTTTCCTTCTTTTCTTCCTTCTTCCCTTGCTTCTTTCCTTCAAATACTTAAGTAGAAATCAATGCAAAGTAATCTACAAGTAATCTGTTTTGGTATTGTTAGGTTTTTGATGACTTACAGAATAACCAATGAAATTTTATCTCTACCAAAGATTTGTACCCAATGGTTCTTTCTTTGTGCAAAACAATTCATTTTCTTCAAGGTCAAGAGCCAATATATTGATATGCAGCTGCCAGTTTGGTTGTATTTTGTTGCTAAAGTATACTTTTAATATATTAAAGTATGTTAATTAATAATAGTTATTTCTATTATCCAATACGTTTAAATGAGAAACAAACTCACTCACCTTTTTATGAGCTGAGACAACATTTTACACAAATGTTTTTGTCCTTGGGTCATGGGACAAGGAAATCTAAGAATAATCTGAATGTGTTATATTTGTTTCTTAAGGCTTCAATAACAAATTGTCAAAACGTGGTAGTTTAAAATGATATATATTTATTTATCTTACAAAAGTCAAGAAGCCAGAAGTCTGAAATCAAATTTCCAACAGGGCCACATTCCTTGCAAAGGCTGTAGATAAGAAAACTTGCTTACCTCTTGCAGCTTTTGGTTTCTGCTGGTGTGTCTTGGTTGGTACCACCAGCATAACCAATCTTTGTCTCTATCTTCCCATGACCTTCTTCCTAGTGTCTCTGTGCATCCTTTTCTGTTTCTTAGAAGGTCATTCTTGTTGAACTTAGGGCCCACACTAAGCCGGCATGACTTTGTCTTAACCCTTACCTTTATTATATCTGCAAGGACCCTATTTCTAAATAAGATCATATTTTGAGGTTCAAGTAGATAGGAATTCTGGAGGGACACTGCTAAACCCACTGCATGCATTCATGCAAAAGATGAGCATTTTAGGGTTATTACAAGATTAGATGGATGCTATAATACCCCACTAAGTGCAACTACTTTGGAGGAGAGTTTGGCACTTCCTTAAAATAAAACTATAAATTTAGCAAAAATTTTAGCATAGAATTTTGCAATCGTGTTCTTTGAAATTGACTCAAGAGAGTTGGAAACTTATGTCCGCACACAAACCTGAAAACAAATGTGTGTAGCAGCTTTATTCATAATTTAAACACTTTGAATCACCAAGGTTTATTTCAGAAGATGAAAGAATAAACTGGTACATCCAGATGATAGAATATTACTTAACATTTAAAAAAAGTAAGCTAAGTCATGGAAAGATATGGATGAAATTTGAACGCATACTACTAAGCAATGGAAGCCAGTTTAAAAGGGCTGCATACTGATGGCTCCAACTATATGACTTTCTGGAGAAGACAAAACAGTGGAGAAAGTTAAAGGCTCAGAGTTTGCCAGGGGAGGAGAAATGAATACCAGAAAGCAGAATTTTTAAGACAGTGATACTATTCTGTCTGATACTACACCCTGCATACATGCCATTATACATCTGTCAATATCTGCAGAATATACAACAGGAAGAATGAACCCCAATATAAACCATGGATTTTAAGTGATATATGAATGGCGGTTCATAGATTGTAACAAGTGTATCATTCCGTTGCAAGATATTGAGAGTAGGGAAGATTGTGTGTGTGGAAGGGAAAGGTATATCTGAGAACTTTAAAATAAGTTAAAAAACCTAATTAAATAAATTATTTTTTGATGATCTCAAATGAGATTTAATATTGGTTCATTAGTATTAGGCAATTCACTATTCAGCTTCCAGAAGACTCAGGGAAAGCCATGCCTTGCAACTGCTGAAAACTTAGTGGTGTTGCCAAGAAAGTTTGGAAATAGTCACATACTTCTGGTAGGATCATTTTGTTTTTCTCAAAACATGAAGCAATATTCAAGATTCATCCTTAGCAAGCCATCTTTCTGTTATCAACAATCATAAGTAGCAAAGAGAAAGAAGTTGTAGAAAGTTGAACAGCTGAAAAATGGGTGTGCATGTAAGTATTTTGTTAGATGTGATATGGAGAGAAAGATATGTGGGTATAATAAACACATATTTGATGTTTGTGTCCCATTTTGGTGTTATATATGATATATAACCAAATTATATGCATATAAGTATATATTTATAATATATAATGTGTATATATATAATTATATGTATAAAAATAAATATACCAAAATGAAGATGCAAAGATTCAAAAATCCACTGTAAAAGAAACCAAAGTGGGAAAATTAAAGTCGCAGAATAATTCCCTCAAAACATTTAGAAAAGGGGCGCCTGTGTGACTCAGCCGGTTAAGCGGCCGGCTTCGGCTCTGGTCATGATCTCACAGTTCCCGGGTTCAAGCTCCATGTCGGGCTCTGTGCTGACAGCTAGCTCAGAGCCTGGAGCCTGCTTCAGATTCTGTGTCTCCCTCTCTCTCTGATCCTCCTCTGCTAGCGCTGTTTCTGTCTTTCAAAAATAAATAAAAGACATAAAAATTTTTAAAAAAGAAACATTTACAAAAGAAATCTTATTAAATGTTCTTTAAAGTAGCATATAAAAGGATTGAAGATTTGCATCAGATTGGACAAAAATAAAAATACCAAAATCTACACAATGTATTTCCTTTTTCATTAGGAATCATTTAAAAAATTACTACATTTTAAAAATTGAAATATTGACAGAAAAGGTTGTATTTCAAATCATAGGGGTTTTTAAACAAATTTTTAATGTTTATTTATTTTGAGAGAGAGGGCACGCTTGCATGGGGGAAGGGTAGAGAGAGGAAGACACAGAGCCAGATGCAGGCTCCAGGCTCTGAGCTGGCAGCACAGAACTAGACGCGGGGCTTGGACTCATGAACTGTGAGATCATGACCTGAGCTGAAGTTTGAAACTTATGTGACTGAGCCACCCAGGCGCCCCTCAAATCACGGATTCTCATGAATGACTAGAAGTACAAATGTCTGAGATTGCCAGCCAGATGCCGCACAATACAAATGAGCTGCAAAACAATCTGAGATCAAAACAAATTCCAGCTCTTACTCTGTTTCCTGGCTTGTTTATATGACATAACATTAGCTTCGTGATGTTATGTGGGATGTTAATATTTGACATCTTTTTGTCTAGCTCGACTATTCTATTTGACCCTGTCTTCCCTTCCATGCAGTAGATAGGGTACAACATCAAATACTGTTTTCTAGATTTGTGAGTCTATACATCAACTGATAATAAAATCATAATAACCTACTGCAGAGAAAGAAAAGACAAGAAAAATCCTTAGGAACATTAAGGCAACAAAATAAAATACATTTGTATTACTTTGTCTTACATGCATCAAATTCTTTAGCTGCCCTCAAAATACCAATCATATTCTTCTACTTCAGGTAATGAAATAATTTCAAAAACAACTTTGTAGAGTCTGGGAGTACACTGGGTGTTTATTTGTTTAAGTTTAAGGACAGAGTTGTCCCCTCTGAGGCTCTAGCAATTTCAACCAGAGAATCATTAATATAAACAGACTAGTGAATATATACACAAACACACAGAAAGCAGTAACAAACTAACGCAACACAAAGTACCAAACAAATTTTAGCCCAAGCCTGGGATTCTGGTAACCCTGGATTCAAAGTATTGAACCTTCAATCTTCTTAAGACTTCTCTGTGATATTTGTTGTCCTAGCACAATGTTTAAACAGTGACAGTGGCCTTCTCTTGTTACCAAAAGCAGAGATACAGAGCCCCAAAAGGTCAGAGTGCTCTAATAAACTCTTCTGAGAAAACAGCACGCACATCCAAGATTTCAATTCTCTTGAAATCAATAAACTTCCAAACGTCTCTGGGAAGCCATGCTTCTTGTGAGTCAGGCTGTCCTTCCCATCCTTTCCAGATCTACCTGCACCTTACCTTGGGTGCTTCAGCACTTAGCAGGTCAATTAACTGTTACAAGAACTGTTTCCCCTAAGGAAATGGGTCCTTATCTTTTCTGCCCAGCAAGTGAAAGGGTAGTGGATAAAGAAGGGAGAAAAGTCAGTGAAGGAATTTGGTAGTAGAGCACAGAGGAGTATGGTGCATGGACGGGATTTGGCCGGCTGCCTGCCTCTTCTCCTTCCTATTCTGTACTCATATCTCAATAGTTTACAGTCCCATTTATTCATCATTTTCCCCCATAATGTAAAAATATTAGAAACCTGGCTAAAATATTACATGACAGCCAAAGCAGCAAGATCATCTGCAAAACAAAAGCTCAGACACTTTAAAAGCGAGGCAGAAATTGGTTACTGTTTCTCCAGTAGCTGTTCTGCTCAGTGCTGATTTGTTCAACCTTGTCGACCCTCCTCAGGGAGATCATAACACTTACTGTAAGTACATTTCCACGAAATCACAGTCAACTGAGTGAGCTATAAATCAATTAATACTTTGCATAAACTATGTCTTATTTCAAAGGTAAAATCAGCAAAATCCACATGTTCGAAGAGTGCATGTAAAATACACTAATAAGACTTGTCT
The DNA here is from genome assembly GCA_004023845.1 of Helogale parvula. Lineage (NCBI taxonomy): Eukaryota > Metazoa > Chordata > Mammalia > Carnivora > Herpestidae > Helogale > Helogale parvula. Next base: position 58,674 of record PJEM01009010.1, read on the forward strand.
TCCAAACAAACTAATCCTGATTTATGGGAATGCTTCACTGAAACTTTACAAAGAAACAAAAATACTTCTTTTCCAAAGAACTGACTCTATTTGGACTCCCGTAAGGTGAAAGTATTTGGTATAAGTTAAAAATATCTTTTTTCTTTCTTTTCATTTTGATTTTGTTCAATAATTTTGATTTTATAATATTTAAATCCAATTTGTGTAAGATTGGCCCCCAGGTTTCACTTAATTTGTAAAAAAAATCGCTATTTTTAATCTACAGTGTATTCTGTAAATATCTACTCTCTTATCCATACATGCTTCTCCTGGCTACCACCTGTTCTTTCACCAGGAGTTATACTAAAGAGTAGATTCAGGCACCACCATGCATTCTCTAACACAAATAAAATTGAGTTTATATTTATGATGCAGGAAAAAATGCGGTTAAGGCAATTAAAAAATTGAAAGACCCATCTCTGCACTTTTCTGCTGAATGTTTGGGTTATTTTGTCAATGACTGACTGAGTCAATACAGAGAAGTTAAAAGCAGGGATTCTATGGGCTCCTGAGTAGCTCAGTGGGTGAAGTGTTTAAGTTTTGATCTTGACTCAAATCATGATCATGTGGTTCATGAGTTCCAGCCCTGAGTCAGGCTCTGTGCTGAGGCTTGGGATTCACTCTCCCTCTCTCTCTGCTCCTACCTCAATCATGCACTCATGCTCACTTTCTTTTTCTCTCTCTCAAAATAAATACATAAACTTAAAAATGTAAAAATAAAGTAAAATAAAAGCAGAATTCTAGAGCCAAACTGCTTAAGTTTATATCCTGTTTCTTCCACTTATTTTTTGTGTGACCTTACAAAAGTTTGCCTAATTTCTTCCTATCCAGTTAATTCATTTGAGAAAAAGGAGCTGTAATACTAGTAAGCTAAATTAAATAATCAGAGTTAAATGAGTATAAATGTAAACGCATAACAATTAAAAGTCTATTTGGTAATGTAAATACGAGATAGATGGACAGGTAGAAGTGTAATAAACATTAGCCATAATTTCTAAATGCACTGATGCAGTATGTGCCCTATCCAACCTTGAACTTGCCTTCAAAACTAAATAGATGTTGTTTACAGTTTAAACCTGTTGCCATAACTCTTAGAAGCAAGTTACCTGCATACGCATGCGACACACAATGAACCTTCACATCATATAACAGCAGGGCAAATATACACGTATGAAGGATCTAAGACTAATTCACACAGTTCTTAATACACAGAAGGCCCACAGGAACTGCTCCCTGACTTGAACTTAAGCAGGAAGAAAAGAGAGCTTTGTCATTTGAAACTGTTTTTTCATGTCAATAGACTGCCTTTTCTGCATGGGACAGTCACCAAGGTTAGGCTAGGGCCTGAGAATACAAAAATGAATAATAACTCTGCATATGTGTTTTAATGTTACAAAACATCATGTAGAAATAGAAGTTTTATTTACAGAACCAGAAGGGATAGAGAATATTTGAAAAAAAAAAAACTGGAATAGTTTACCAGATGAAGTTTTATAGTTGAATTTTGGCTAGGCAAAGTAATCTGGCCTTGCAAAATGGATATTGAAATGAGAAGGACTAGCCCTTGAAATGCTATAAGAATACTGGCTGAACTGGAGGAACTTAAAAATAGTTCTGTAGGCATAGGGTTTGGATACATGACCCGCAGCAGGAGAAGAGTGTTTTGGAGAGAGATAAAGAGAACACAGCCCACGAACAGCCTTCCACAACATGCTCACAGATTTGCACTGTATTTTCTAGTATTTGGGAGCTCCTGCAAAAGTTAAATAGAAGGGTTTCATAATCAGATTTCCTTACAGAAAGATAACCTTAGTAGCAGTGATGTAGGAGTATTCTAGGGAAGAAAGGGTAAAAAATTTAAGGAAATTATTTCAATGAAACTACCTGAGTATAAATGGATATATCACAATGAAAGGAACAAACTGACATGAGATAAGAAAAAACATCCTTATCAGCCAGATATGGTTGGGGCCTCTGGGTGACTCAGTCAGTGGGTTATGCATCCAGCTGCTGTTCAGGTCATGATCTCACAGTTGGTAGGTTCAGTCCTGAGTAGGACTCTGTGATGAAAGCTCAGAACCTGGAGCCTGCTTCAGATTCTGTGTCTCCCTCTCTCTCTGTCCCTCCCCCGCTCATGGTCTGTCTCCCAAAATTAAATAAAAATGTTTAAAAAATTCTTTAAGGGGTGCCTGGGTGGCTCAGTCATTTGTCTGACTTTAGCTCAGGTCATGATGTCACAATTTTTGGGTTTGAGCCCCGTATAGGGCTCTGTGCTGACAGCTAGCTCAGAGCCTGGAGCCTGACTTTGGATTCTGTGTCTCCCTCTCTCTCTGACCCTCCCCTGCTTATGCTGTCTCTTTCTCTCTCTCTCTCTCAAAAATAAACAAAAAACATAAAAATTTTTTTAAAAATGGACATATGTGAGATGAATTGGAAAAAACGAATAACTATCATGGTGGATGCCGCCAGACAGTGATGTGCTTATAAACTGGCTCCATCATAAAAGCAAAAGTCAAAGGTACTGAACTGTAGGCTCTGCCAATTTCCATG
>PJEM01009010.1:61362-75859 GCA_004023845.1 Helogale parvula
GAGAGAGAGAGAGAGAGAGAGAGAGAGAGAGAGAGAGAGATACCAGTGTGATTTTCATTTGAAATATACTGACCATAATTTGCTTATGCAGCATCCAGAAATAGATGCCTATGCTTCTGGCTATTGAGTGGATGGATTTGCTAAGGAGCAGAGAAATCTATAATTATAGTCACCTTGGTGAAAATTGGTAAATACTTGACCTAAGACCGTATTTATAGGGACTATAGTAGAAATATATTCAAAAAAATAAATGACACATCAAAATTTATTTATAGTAGAGGTAGAATCCAAGGATACTTTCAGAATTTTTTCCTAGATTGCTTTTTTTTTCTGATGGTGCTTTAAACCTCATACACAAACCACAGTGAGACAGAGGCATGTAGGTTTGGGTACTAACAAAATAATAAATTAAATTTTAGATACAATGTGTCTTAAATACCTATAACATTGCAGATAGCCTGTAGAGAGCTGTCCTCAGCTGGTTAAGTGGAGGGAAGATGGGAAGATCAATAAATCAAGACTAAGAGAAAAGCATTCCCAGTGGGAGGAAGAGAGGAGGAAACACTATGGGGGAAGGAAAAGCAGGATGCAAGATCATTGGATCATGTGAGAAAGTGGTAAAAGAGAAGACAAGAAATGCTGTTTTAATCAGATTGAGGATGGGTTCAAATGCTAAAGAAAGGGGGATTCGAGAAAGGAGTGAAGACCTTGGGGGAAAAGAGCATGACCATGTGACTTTATGAAGAATTCGTAATTTGTTAGATGACTTCCAGTAGAGAGATCAAAACAGAAGGCCTGGAGGGGCCATTTGAGACAGTTTGGGCTTGAGTAGACGGAATCTGAAACATGATGAAAACCCATGATATTTGGAAAGAAGGAAATATTTAAGAACGCCACTGTCTTTTATAGAGTAGAACTACTGACATAGAAGAAATGTTTTCTCTTGGCTTGGCCAGATAGTCAGAACCTGACATATTAGCAGCAGAGGCATTAATGTTTTAAATTAACTGTATGGTTTATAAGTTTAGAAAGAGAAAACTAAAAGCAAGGAGTGAGTGCCATGCCTATCAGAGAAAATGCAAACAGTAAATTCAGAACTTGAAAGGTTTGGGTTGCAGATGAGGTGGGATAAAACGCCTAATGGAGGGGACAAACAGTACAAAGGAGAGCAAAGAACCAGGGGAATTGCAACTAACTCTATTGCCTTAAAATATTGTGTCTCCTCACGTGGGAGGAATACCTAACATTCTATTTTGTTATACAAAGTATAAAAATAAAAGCAGATCAACTCTGAGATAAATTTATGTATTCCCTCCTAGATTATATGTCTTTCAGGAAAGCTAGTTTAGAATTGATCTAAGACATATAATACATTAGAATAAACATAGTTTTTGACGGTTTCCTATTTACACTGCACAACATATCAAAAGCCATTACTAAGTGTCTGATTTTCAAGTACTTATATTATGTTGTCCTTAGCATTTAGCCTTGATGGACACATTAAGTGTTATTGGGATTTTTGCCTATAATTTTTAAATTTGGGGAGAATGTTTTCCCCACCATATTAGCTTCCTTGTTTTGATAATGTGCTATAATCATGATACAAAAAAAATTAAGTGATAAATTAGTTTTTTCTCTGGCTCTCTTAGACTTCATCTCTTCTTACTGGGAAATTATTTAGTAACTACTACTAAAACTACTTTTTCACAATTACTATTGAATATACTGGTAATAAAAATTTATTAACACCTTGATTACTTTGATTATTTATGATTTGGGGTAAGCACTTAATGAATTTTCTCTTAGCTACCACAATACTTTGTACGCATTTCTCACTCTACCTTTTGTTCTTTTCTTTATATTCCTCAGATAATCTTAGGCTTATACAAATTGCGTTTTCATGTAAATTTCTGAAATTTTCTGATTCAATTCCAATTTAAACATGTCTGTACTAATAATCTTTTCCAACCAACATTCTAGTTAATATATGCCCTTTCTTGCCTATATTTTAGGGGCTCACTCCCCCACAGTTCTCACTTGCACTTTACTTGGAAATAGATTCAGGAAAAGAAAGGAGATGTTATTTATAAAGCACAATCATTTCCATTTTGCTAGAGGCTATTATTTGACACAAGAAAGCAAAAACAAAAACAAAATTTAAAAAACCCAAAAGTTAGAGAAATTGTGTTAGTGTACATATTATGGATTTCAATTGTCCATGTTAACTGTTGACATTTATTTGGATAGTTGTTAATTGATGGCATCTATAATACTCCTATTAGATCTTGCTAAACAATATGAAATAACCTAAATTCATGCAGGGTTTACCAAGAAATAATAATATTATCATGCAAATATTAAGTGTCTCAATTGCAAAAGAAGAATAATTAAACTAGGATTAAACATAAACTATTGTAAATATTAAAATAAAATTTAAACAATTCTCACTATGGAATCAAACTCTTTTTTATGTACGAACATGGAACTTTACCTCTTAACTCAGATCCAACAAATATTTCCATTTCATGCTTATCTTCTTTCTAGCTAAAATTTTGTAACTTAAATAAATTTGGTTTGGATTTATAAACTTTGAGGGAGTTTCTTTGGGTTGACATTAATATTTACATATATATTTTAGTCAAGCAGTAGGTGTGATGTTCTGAACAACTAATGAATTAGTAATAAGTTGTTAATAGAGGCATTCCTTTAGGTATATGGAATACCAGCTGACTTGCATTTAACTTTGTATATTTCTCAAGGAAAAAAAATCATATCCTGTTACAGAGGATGTAGAATGTGAGAAGTTGTCAGCAATATTAGGCATAATCAATGACAACTCTCATTGTATGATTATATTATAAATTGGAATCATATAGGATACAACCTTAGAATGATTAATGCTTTAAAAAGTATTATTTCTTAATGAGTATAAAATTCAACAGGTGTATGCTACTTTAACATTTATGAAGAGATATCAAGAACTATAGTTCATCTTCACTTATATTCTGTAAGTCAATGGAAAGTCTGTTTGTTGAAAATCATATTATTAAATAGCATTAACTAATACTCCAACTTGATTGAAAAAATATAGACAGGTAAGAAATTTTAGTGATTAAACTATGCTTAATGGGATTTAACACAGATATTATAGCTCCAACTCTTAATACTTTCTATCTGGATGAGGATGGATAGATACAACAAGACAATTTCCAACATGTTTATATTAGACTTAAAATAAAATCAAGAGAAAAAGTATGGGGAGGTGGGTTGAATCTAAAGTAATAGTGAGGTGCCTGGATGGCTCAGTCAGTCAAGTTTTCGACTCTTGATTTCAGCTCAGGTCATGACCTGATGTTTTGCAGGATGGAGCCTTGCATCAGGCTCTGTCCTGACAATGTGGAGTCTGATTGGGATTCTCTCTCTCTGCCCTTCCCCTACTCATGTGCTTGCTCACTTTCGCTCTCTCTCTGTCTCTCAAATATAAATAATAAATTAAAAAGTATTAAAATAATAGCAAATAAGTGAATGTCTGCTTCTAGTTTAGTTAAGACTTAAATTTTTAGGGATATCGTTCTCACCTGTACAACAAAAACAACCACATAATCTAAAAGAATATATATTTTAAATTTTGCCAGTAAGCTGAAAATGCAAGAAAACGTAAACTAATTTTCAGAGAAAGGGTTATTTTTTATAGCACAAAGAGACTCTCAGTTGTTCTTATCCCTGGCAGAGTGGTAGAGGGATGAGAAAGTACAATAAACCATTAACATCTGGGTGAAAGCCATCCAAGACACGGTGGATTCTCAGGAACAAAAGGCTGAGTGGACAACAGGCAGGACATTGCTGGCTACCCTCAGAAGGCTGAATTGCTGGACATGATAAATAAAACATCTCCAGCATTGCAGAGAATAAGGCACCCATTTTCTGAATACTGAGAGGCAAGTAGAATCATAGAAAGACTCCTCTGAGGTACAGAAAGCTCAAGGAAGATTTGGAAAGCAGAGAACCAAATAGCAATTCCAAAACTGGGTGGTTAGACCATACAACAGAGAGATATCTTCTACAAAAAAATTATAAAACACTTAAACAGGTGCACCAATGTAATCTATATAAAAAGAAGACACAGGGGTGCCAGGGTGGCTCAGTCAGCTAAGTGTCTTACTTCAGCTCAGGTATTGATCTCACAGCTCATGAGTTTGAGACCTATATTGGGCTTCATTAAATATTGAGAGACATAACAATCCATGATACAGAGAGAGGTATTGCAATGGAATATTACTCAGTCATAAAAAAGGAAAAGAAATCTTGTCATTTGCAATGACATGGATGAAGTTGAAGTGCATTATGCTGAGCAAAATAAGTCAGTCACAGAAAGACAAGTACCGTATAATTTCACTCATATGTGGAATTTAAGAAACAAAACAGATGAGCCTAAGGGAATGGAAGAAAAGGGGAGAGAAAAAGGAAAACCACAAGAGACTCTTAACTATAGGGCACAAACTGAGGGTTGCTAGAGGGGAGGTAGGTAAGGGAATGGGGTAAATGGGTGATGAGTATTAAGGAAGGCACCTGTTCTGATGAGCTCTGGGTATTATATATAAGTGATGAATCATTAAACCTACTCCTGAAATGAATATTACCCTACATGTTAACTAATTAAAATTTAAATTTAAATAAAAACTTGAAAGATGAAACAAGCAAACAAAAACAAATATAGGTATTGGATTTAGATTAATGCAGGCGGAGATCTTTCAATTTTTAGTGAGAAAAGGAATAGTTCTAGTGAATAATACAAGGAACGAGATTTGGTGCAGTATGACAAAATAGTCCTAATGTGAACACTTGTATTTTTCCTAGAGTGAATAGGAACAAGAAGTATTACTAGTTTGATAAAAAGAGAGACATGATTCTTTTCAAAAAGAAGTTTATTTATTTATTTTGAGGGGAGAGGGGCAGAGAGAGAAGGAGAAAGAATCCCAACAGGCTCCACATTATCATTATGGAGCCCAAAGAGTGGCTCGATATCACCAACCATGAGATCATGACCTGAGCTGAAGTGAAAAGCTAGAGGCTTAACCGACTGAGCCACCCAAAAATACCGAGATATGATTCTTTTAAAGGCTGGTTGAATAGGGTTTTCAGCAATGATGGACCAGTAGTAGTGATTTATCCTGAAGAAATTTGTATATTTTTTAGCCATATTCTCTTGCCAGTTGTAACAGGGATTTGGATTATGTCAGGTTCATCTAATGGAGAGTGACAAAGAGGAAGGGACTGGGATATAGGTGCAAGATGATATTCATAGAGATGGGCTATGAAATAGAATTTGTGTGAGGAAGCATGCAATATTGTTACCAAAGCCATGGACAGTGAAACAGTCATGGATTGAATTTCCATAAGGTCAGGAAAGTGGGAGGGAACGTGGGAACGATGTGGGAGATTAGGGTAGATACAAAACCATATGGAAATCAAATGTGTTAAAAAGGGGAATTTTTGAATTTTTCTTATAATTCACGGCTTTGACTAAGATCAGTTAGGATACAAGACACAATGAGATTAGTTTTGTTTCCAAAAAGTAAGTGGTGGTAAACTTCTCTGGCTCACCCTCTTCCTCCATTTCCTCTTCTTCTTTTTGTCATGTTTTCTTTCTTAAGACAACTCCTGGTAAAAGAATGGTGATAGCCTGGCCTTCAGAAGTATAGGCTTACCAGACATATATCAGGAGAACTTAAAAAAGTTGCACGAAAAATTTCCATTTCAGGGACTTTTCTCCAGACAGCAGGTAACATGGGGTTGTTACATTGACCCAAGGGTTTACCAAACCATGTTATGGGTGCAAACACCTTAGTTTGTTCAACGAGGTGTCATACATAACCATTCCTTCATGCTCATTTTGTATATTGAAATTGTAAAAATGTGTTTTTGTTTCAAAATAACTGGAGTCTATGACCTGCATGTAGCATCTGAGGTCAATGGATATAAAATATCCTACAAAACGCAATTTTCCCACCTAAACTGTCAATAACTACACCAGTAAGATACAATACTGTAAGAGAAGACTGTTCCCATCCTTTCCTCCTTTGCCCTGATGGATCATTACGTAATAGACATAGGTAAACACCAATGTTACTTAAGGAGATTTTCTAAAATTTCACCAAAAACAGCAAAATTTTGCCTTACTCACAATATCACTAAGGTATAATTTTGTGTTGCCATTGGTATTTTATTTTATAAAAAGAATCACATGCAAATAGTCAATGAACTCACTGCTCCAAGATAAATTCTTCAGGGGTTTTCAGCTACTTCTTTACCTTTAAATCATCTGTTTGTCCCTTTACACCCACTAGAAATGTAAATGTCTTTGGAAAGACATTTCCAAGGCTTTACTGTCAGAGTTAATCACTCTTTCTCTAATGTTCCTATAAAACTGTACTAAAAATCTATTACATGGGTGGCTTTTGTATTGCATTGTTTCCAATGTATACAACTCACATAGGATTATGAGTTCCTCAAAGAAATTCAGTTTATCCTATTCATTTCTTACTCTCCTCTATCTGTTTCATTGCCTGGAGCTCAGAAGATTCTCCATAAATATTTGTGGAATGAATCTATTTTGTTAAGCAAAGAACACTTGCAATAAAATGACTGCCCCAGAGTTTTTAATAAATGGCATATCTCTCAGCAAATATTGAAGTGAGATCAGATTTCTTAGGATAGGACATACATATATTAACCAAGCACAAACAGCCCAACTTCCAAGTTCTTTCTTTCCTTTTTGAATTGAGAACTGTCTAAAACTAAATTAAATTATATCTATTATTATAACAATGAAGGGATAAGTACTTTGCATATTTAAAAGGTTGAGGAAGGGAAGAGGAAACATAGTTTCAAACAGAGAGGAAGATAAACCATAAGAGACTCTTAAATGCAGAGAACAAAGTGAGGGTTGAAGGGGGTTGGCGGGGAGAATGGGTGATGGACATTGAGAAGGCCACTTGTTGGGATGAGCACTGGCTGTTGTATGTAAGTGATGAATGATGGGAATCTGCTTCCGAAGCCAAGAGCACACTGTATATACTGTATGTTAGCTAACTTGACAATAAATTACATTTAAAAAATGATAAATTAGATAAAAGGCTATTCTTGTCTCAATGCATTTAATGACCATCTATCTATTAAATGAAAGACTCTTCTTACTAATGAAGGTGGATCAGTCTTCAAACAAAATTTTGTATTTGTTATTTTAAATTCACCCATTTTTTTCTGACCTATTTGTTGTTCTGCCTCTTCCCTATTTCTTCATTCATACTGCTGGTCATAACTCTGAGCAGTAATCCATACAGACCTAGAAGTTTGGATAAAAATTAGGAACTATCAAATAATTGTTTGACAGGATTATACAGAGCCCCATAATTCTTGACTGCCATAAACTCCAATCAAAATGTACATGGCATGTATTTGATTACCTCGTATCCCATTCTTCTTAGAAAGTGGCAAAGTAAGTTTCAGGAACAACTGAAAAAGGCAGAAAAGATCTTGATCTTTTTGTCAGGGTTAAACATCAAATGGGAACTCGGCATATTTTTATTGATTGATTGAATTTTTTACCTATGAGAAAACAATTTGGATTTTAAATTATTTTTTTCAATGATTCAATTGAAGGTGAATATTTCAGCAGAAACTTCAAAAGAAGTGGGGTTTTGTTTGTTTGTTTGTTTATTTGGATTTGGCCTTTTCAACCTCCTCCCTTCAATAGAGGCCTGTCATCACAGCAGCTACAAATTGTTGCTTCATTCCTAAGAAACTTCCCGCTATGGTCATGAATGAGGTAGGGGTGAAAGGATCTGCCCCCTTCCTACTGGCCTTGAAATAAAATAATAGATTGGTAGGAATACCAAGCACAGGGCTATTGCCTTCTTAGAGTACCAGTGATCCAGCTTCTGGAATACAGACATAGAAAATATGGGATCCTAACTCTTTTAGCGCATGTTAGCCACAGGCCCATCCTAAGGCCAGGGACTAAATTCTTCTATAGCATTTTATGTACAGGATACAGTCTGAAAAAGTATTTGCAAGTACGACCCCATGATCTTGTTAACACAGAGTGAATTCTTTCTCTTTGCATTAATGTTCATGTCTTCATGCAAGGAAAATAACACATTCATATAACATTCTAAAGGATTGAATTGTATTCTTTTTGAAAATAATCTTTAATTTATTTTTGAAAAAGAGAGACAGAGTGTAAGTGGGGGAGGGGCAGAGAGAGAGGGAGACAGAATTTGAAGTAGGCTTCAGGGCCAAAGCTGTAAAACCAGAACCCGAAGGGAGGCTCAAACTCAGAGCCTCACAAACAGCAAAATCTTGACCTGAACCGAAGTTGGACACTCAACTGACTGAGCCACCCAGGTGCACTGAAATGAATTGTATTCTTAACTGAATATTCTCATAAAACTTAAAAGATAGAAATAGTTTCCCTGTTCTATCCCAATTTTGGGCACTCCTATACTGTAGGAGCTTAATCAATCAGGGTTTTGTTGCTTTCTATTTTCAAATTTATTTCAGGAAAGTTACCAAAAGAAAAACTCAGAATATAAAAGTTGTCACTCAGATTAAGGTGGTGGAAAAAAATGGTTATCATTGAGTCCAAACTCTAGTCAATGCAATTTGATAGTCTGCTTCCTAAGAATTCATATAGTGATTTATTTGTAAAAAGCCTGTGATTATAAAGGCAACTTGTTCTGTTTAGGAGACCTTTATTTAATATCCACTACTCCACTATTTTTGCTAAATACATTCACATAATTAAAAGGACAAGAAACACTGTGAAGACCTTTTGCCATGAAACCAAAAGATCTTTGCAGTTCTCCATGTCTGAGCTAAATTTGGAGAAGTCACTTACACTCCCTATTTTTTGCTCTGTATATTTTTGAGGAACTGATAGTTACTTCAAACATTTGGGTTTTGGTGGGTTTTCTTGGTTTTTTTTTTAATGTGTTTAATTCTTTTTTTTTCTGAGAAACAGAGAAAGACAGCGCAAGCAGGGGAGGGTCAAAGAGAGAGGGAGATACAGAATTTGAAGCAGGCTCCAGGCTCTGAGCTAGCTGTCAGCACAGAGCCTGACACGGGGCTAGAACCCATGAACCGTGAGATCATGACCTGAGCTGAAGTTGGAAGCTTAACTGTGTGAGCGACCCAGGTACACCCAAATATTTGTTTTTAAAAAATGATTAGAAAGAATCTCTGGATGTCTTTTTGCAATTTACCTAGTATTAGATTATTCAGGTACTTTTCCTGAGAATGATTACTGAATTAGAAGGGATTTGCAAATAATATAAGAAGGGATTTGCAAATAATATAAGCAAATAATATAAGCAGTAAAAAAAATAGAAATCATGGACTATGCTCTTAGCCATTATTGGGATAAGGTCATGTCAGAATATCTATCTATCTATCTATCTATCTATCTATCTATTCCCCACATTTTAAGTTCCTTGAAGTCCTGATCCTCCAATGTTATTGACACATCATTTATATCAGCCTTTTATTATACCTCTGAATTCAACCAGTGTCTTTGAATATATGACACGTTTTTAACTGATGTGTGCACATCAAACCCGAGTTTTGCTTTTGAATCTAAAGAAGAAAGCAATGTTTCTCATGGCATCTTATATATTCAGAAGTTAATGGGTAAAAGATAATTTCCAAACAAATAACCAGAAGAAGGAAATCATGGCAATACCCAAGATATGCATTCTTTTTTAATTTTTTTAAATTGTGTTTATTTAGAGAGAGAGAGAGAAAGAGAGAGAGAAAGGAAATGAGCAGGGGAGGGGGCAGAGAGAGAGGGAAAGAATCCCAAGCAGGCTCCGCACAGTCAGCACAGAACCTGAGGTAGGTCTGGAACTCATGAACCATGAGGTCATGACTTGGGCAAAAATCAACAGTCAGATGCTTAACCTACTGAGACACTCAGGTGTCCCCCACAAGGTATGTGCTTTAAGACATTGACTAGATTGCCTCCTTTCATAAATGAAAAAAACTGCTTCATTAGGTACAAGAGAGGGCAACATTATTCTCATATTTTACTTTTGTTTCCCCCAAACAACTATAGACATCATTATGTTATTGTGGCCATTTCCTGTGTCTAACTTCAAGGATGACCTTGTCCTTATATTCCTTGTCCTCTGACATGAACCCTTTGGAAGTAACAGCAGTTGATAGAAACATAGCTCATCAAGATGCCAGTGAGAGAAGAAACAAATATATCGACTACTTCACTGTCCTCCAGGCAGTGCTTCTTATAAAGTGCAGGTTATCAAGCACACAGGTGTTTAAATAGCTTAAGATAATGGGAAAAGAAGTATTTAAAAAAAAATACTAGGTATGTTATTATCATCCTTTTCCAAGATTTTTAGCTTTCAATTTCAGCCAACTCCTTTCTTTTTCTTAGAATGAAAAACCAATGGCACAGGCGGCATATATTTCTTTTCTTTCCATGACATATACATTGTAGGGTAATGTTTGTAATTTATTAAGCTCTCTCATTACTGAATTTGTGGTGGAGACATAGAAATAATAGAGGTGATTTTAAGGCTTAATTTATAAGGAAACCATTAGAAAATAAAATTTCTAACCTGGCAATGAGACATAATGAGACTTAGCTCTTGGAAATTTACAATCATAACACCCAGAAGTAACACTATATTTTCATTTAGTAAAACATCAATATCTCAAAGATGAATTCTTTGTTAATATCATTTAGGATGAATTTAATTTTCAGAAATATTTAAATAAAATCGGACAAGATTTATATATCCATACTTTTCTTTCACTCTCTCTTTCTCCCTCATATACACACATACATGAAGCTATGGTTCTGCAATTGACTTTTAATGAGGCAAATCCCTGAGATTTAGAGTAGAATCCCTACAGGCTCTCTATCAATTCCTTTCTATTAGGCTAATGACTTTTTAAAATGAATTATTTTAGGGAAAGGAACTAATGAGCTTGAAAAACCGTTGTTTTCACCCAGTCAAGGAATCTTCAGGCAAGACATGCTTTATGAAAAGATACTTTTTTTCATTTCTAAGAAATATATTTTCCAATTAGTAATAATAGCAATAATAATAATAATAATAACTGAGATAAGCCTATGGCTAGGGACAACTTCTATAAATCTTGTGGTTCCTCAACTTGCTTTTGACCAAAACTATAAAAAATATTCAGCACAAGAGGAAATGCATTAATATATTTTATCTACAGATAGCTTTGTTAAAATGTATTTTTATTCTCCCTTTTTTATTTAGTCTATTATTTAAGAACATATTAGTTAAAAGTATATCTCCTAACATAAAGCAATGTCTATAATTTTAGTGTAATTCAACATTATTCTTTCTTATTCAAAATAAAGAGTTAAAATTTTTGTGAGTATTTTTTTCCTAAAACATAGGGAACCAGTTTATATTCTTCTCAATGGTTAAATACATTTAGAGACCATAAAACTGACCTACCTCTGTATATTTTCAGGCTCTTTCTATACCTGTTAAGTAATGAAAATTTCACAGTCCATATAAGATGTTTTTATCACTAAATATCAAGTAATATAAACCTTACCCATGAATTAAAGTGGTTTTAAAGTAGAATGAAGGTAGTTACCATTAGCCTTCTATTTATAGGCAAAGCTGATAAAGAGAAATATGCATCCAAAAAAATTGCCAGGTTCATAAATAAAAACCTACATCTAGCAGCAAATGTAAGAGGAAAAAGTAAAATAAGTAGGAGAGGAAAATGGTTGCAGAGAAGGCATTTGAGATGAGAAAAGAATTCTATCACTAGTCTCCTAAATAATTACTAAAATCCACTCTTATATGATGATTTCTCAAATACTTAACTAGTAATAAGTGTATTAAGAAAAATGTTTTAATAACATAGTTTCTGTTTTGTCTTAGTCTTTTGAAACATACATAAAAAGCCACATAAAAAAACACAAATAAAAATCTGAAATTAGTGTATGTGGGCAGTTACCTTTCAAAGAATGTCTGAAGGAAATGGAAGTTTTGTTTTATTTTTTAGTGGATATGGGTATGCAGATGGATTCCTCTTGTGCTATGTGAGTTCCATTTCCACTCTTTAAATGTATAAATATATTGATGCAAATTGATGCAAAAAAATGCTTCTTCTCTTTACTTGCTTTCCTTTCTCCTTTTTCCTTTGATAATGGGCTAACAAGCCGTATGGGAGGAAATGAATCTTCTGTGCATAATTCTACATGAGACTACCGTGTACTCTCTTGTTTGGAAGAGGTAAAATGGATAATGAGTGTAAAGAACACAGGCTCTGGAGACAGGCGGCTCACCTATTAGCTATGTGACACATTAGTCTGACTCCCAGGGTCTTTGTCTATTAAAATGGTCTAATTATAGCTACATTGTAAAGTTGTTGTAAAAGGAGACTTGAATTTATGTCAAGCATAGAGAAACGATTCAGCATAGTCCTCCATTTTGTTCATTTATAGACGAACACCTAGACCCAGGCTCATCACACAGAATCAATATTAATTTCTTTTAATTGTGAGGACAAATTACCACAAAGGTAGTGGCTTAAAATAATATGAGTTTATTACTTCACACTTCTAAAAACATAGATTTATTATCTTAAGATGCTAAAGATCAGAAGTCCTAAAATCAAGGGCCGTGTTCCTTCTGAAGGTGATAGAGCCCATTTCTTTGCCTTTCCCAGCTTCCAGAGACTGCTGACATTCCTTGGCTCAGGACTCCTTGACATTTCAACCCTTGCTTCCTTCATCACACCTCCTCATCTGACTTTGACCTTTCTGCCTTTCTCAGGGCTATTGTGATTTTATTAGGATAATCTTTCCTTCAAAAGAACCTTAACTTAATCATGCCTACAAAGTCCCATTTACCATGTAGAGCAACATTTTCACAGATTTGGGGGATCAGGACATGATATCTTTGATGGGCCATTAATATGTTTACAATGGTATCTTATCAATAAATATATTTTGCATAAATTAACTGTAGGTTGTGAGCAAAGCACTGTTTCTCCCATGTAAGCGTTTACACAGTCATCAAGCAATTATCTATTTAATTCATATGCATGGAGTTTATTGAATGCTTGGCTCGGTAGAATACAAGTAGAAAACATTATTTTTCCACAACACTGTCCATTGCAAACCACTTTTATCATTGTTTTCTAACACTGACATAAAACTTAGGTATTATAGATATTTCTACTTATTCCCAAGATATATGTGGGTGTGTTGGTGTTGAGAGAGAAAGAAATCAAAGAAGACTCCCTGGTTTTTAGGTCATCCAAACTGAACAAATGAGATGACGGTGACTGTATATTTGTGAGAAGTGGATGAAACTGTAGAGATTCAGTAATATAGTTTTATGTTGCCTATTAGCCACTCACCTAAAGATGTATAGTGAGCAAATGAATATCGTTATATGAGTTAAGAGAGAAGAAATATTTCTATGTGATAAACTTTTATTTGTTGTTTTATTATATTTAAAATTATAATCCTAGATGCAATCACCTAGGAAATGTGTATAGTCAGAGAAAGCAAGAGACAAAGGAACTCAAATTAGGCAGTCTAACATAGGAGTTGGAGGAAACAAATGACATTAATAAAGAAGGCTGAAAGCAGAGGACAGTTAAATAAGAAAATACTAATTTCAAAAAATCAAGTTTAGAAAGTGAGAGTTTTACAAGATTAAACAATCCTATCAAGACCAGATGAGTAAAGGGCAAGATTGGGGATTTGAATGCATGGCTGTTTGAACATCTTTTTAGAACATGATAGAATACTGATTTATCATTGGTATCTAAGGTCACTGTTTATAATCTCAGTAGAGAATCCCTGATAGAGAAACTTCCTACCAAATAATAGTGGTTATTTTGATAATGGTAATATCTTTTATTATGATGTGCTTCAAATTCATTTCAAATACTTCTTTTGGGAAATCTTATAAGACTTTGATGAGCCTGAGAAGACTTTTTTTTTTATGGTGGGAATTTTATTTTATTTTATTTTTTTGTGATATTTTATTTCTTTTTATTGTCAAATTTGTTTCCATACAACACCCAGTGCTCTTCCCCCTAAGTGCCCTCCACCATCACCACCACCTCTTTTCCCTCCACCTCCTTCCCCCTTAACTCTCAGTTCATTTTCAGCATTCAATAGTCTCTCAAGTTTTGTATCCCTCTCTCTCCCCAACTCTCTCTCCCTCCTCCGCTCCCCCTGGTTCTCCATTAGGCCTCTCCTGTTTTCCTGCTGACCTATGAGTGCAAACATATGGTTTCTGTCCTTCTCTGCCTGGCTCACTTCACTCAGCATGACACCCTCAAGGTCCATCCACTTTCCTACAAAAGGCCATATGTCATTCCCTCTCATTGCCATGTAGTATTCCATCGTGAAAATATACCACATCTTCTTGATCCATTCGTCAGGTGATGGACATTTGGGCTCCTTCCA
>PJEM01009011.1:0-14373 GCA_004023845.1 Helogale parvula
TTCATCATCACTTACCATCCAGGAAATGCAAAGCAAAACTACAATTCTCACACTTGTCAGAATGACTGAAATCAACAACACACAAAACAACAGGTGTCGGCAAGGATGTCCATAAAGAGAACCCTCTTGCACTGTTGGTGGGAATGCAAACTGGTGCAGCCACTCTGCAAAACAGTATGAAGGTTCCTTGAAAAGTTAAAAATAGAATTACCCTACAATCCAGCAGTCGCACCGCTAATATTTACCCAAAGAATATAAAAATAGTAATTCAAAGGGATACATGCACCCTGATATTTGTAGCAGCATTATATACAATAGCCAGCTGATGGAAGCCGCCCAAATGTCCATCTGATGAATGTCAGCTGATGAATGGATAAAGAAGATGTGGTGTGTGAAAACCGTGGATTGTGAGTAACTTGTTCTGCGAGTGTTCCACAAGATCAGCAAACGTTTCTAATAAGTTTTAATTTGATAAACAAGTGATGCCTTGCAATATGAGTAGTTCATAATGCTAAATGTCACATGATCACAACTGAGCCAATGGTTCTCTTTCTCGCTGAGGGTTGTGGGTGATCATCTCTCAGGCTTGGATGCTCAGTCTGTGGCCACAGTGCTTGGCAGAAATCAGTGATACTTCAGAATGCTGGAAGGTGCCCACAACTCACACTAGTGTATTTTTTGTCATTTCAAAGCACTTATGGACAGTGTTTTGCTTTTTCATACAAGAGTAAGCTTAGGAATGTTTTGCTTCCTTCTAGGTCAGGCTGCCTGCAGATATAGACCCTTTTCTCTGCTGTCTTATTGCCAGTTACATTCAATACAGTGTATGACAAGAGTTTATTAATACTATACTGTAGTCATGTCTGTGTGAGCATATACAATGGCCCGCGTGCAGAAAAAGATTGAAAAGAAAGGCAGTAAGAAGAAGGAAATGATTACAGTGGATGTTAAAAAGAAGTATAGATGAGGAATGCGAGTGACAAAAATTGCAAGATTTTATAAGAAGTCTATGCTGTATCTTGTCTCCAGGGAGGAGGAGACAAAGGTGGAGGAATCCCTCACTTCAAATGAGATTAGAGAGATGTGTTAAATGTGGGAAACAGTGCAAATGATGAATCTGTTTAACGACAATGCAATGTCACATTTCCAAAGAACCCTCAAAAGGAGGCAACAGCAAGTGTCACTGGATAGGTTCCTTGTTAAGATTGCACGAAAAGAAAAAGATTCCACTGAGCCAATAGATAGCAACGATTCCGTTAGTGAAAGTCATTCTACACAATAACCCTCCTCTCTCATCTTCCTTCACACCAGCCAAAAAGGTTTTCAAAGGGAATTACAGGTTAATTTGTTTATTTTTCTCTATACTTTGTATTTTCTTTATTATTTTATATTATATTACAGTATTGTAATCATTTTTTTATAAATATTTTTGGGTTGTGGAATGAATCACCTGAGTTTCCATGATTTCTTATGAGGAAATTCACTGTGATATACAAGTGCTTTGGATTACAAGCATGTTTCTGGAACAAATTATGCTTGCAAACTAAGGTTTTACTCTGTGTGTGTGTGTGTGTGTGTGTGTGTGTGTGTGTGTGTGTGTGTGTGTGTAATATTATTCAGCCTTAAAAAGATTGAAATCTAACCATTTACAACAATGTAGATGGAACTAGAGAGTATAATGCTAAGTGAAATAAGTAAGAGAAAGACAACTACCATATGATTTCACTCATATGTGGAATTTAAGAAACAAGACAAATGAGTGTAGGGAAAAGAAGAGAGAGGCAAACTAAGAAACAGACTCTTCGCTGTAGAGAACAGACAAATGACTACTAGAGGGGAGATAGGTTAAATAGGTGATGGGGAGTAAAGAAGGCATTTGTGGTGAGCACCCAGTGTGGCACAGAGGTGTTATATCACTAAATTATAAACCTGAAACTGATATTATACTATATGTTAGCCAGAATTTAAATAAAAACAAATTTTTAATTTTAAAATAAAAAAGAGTTGCATCTCTCTATACTAACAATGAAGTATTCAAAAAAAAATCAAGAAAACAATCCGATTTACAATAACCTCTTAACAAATAAATTTACTGAGGAGATGAAAGATTTGTACATTGAAAACCATGAAACTGTGATAAAAGTAATTAAAACAAATAAATGGAAATATATTCTGTGTTCATGGATTGGAAGAATTAATGTTGTGAAAATGTCCATGCTACTCAAAACTAACTACAGATTCAATTCAATTCCAGTCTAAATTCTAATAACATTTTTACAGAAATTTAAAAAAACAGTTTTAAAATTCATATGGAGCCCAGCATACCCTGAATGGCTAAAGCAATCTTGAGCAAAAAGAACAAAGTAGGGTATGGTGTATATATACAGAATATGTATTATTCAGCCTTTAAAAAGAAGGATATCCTGCCATCTGTGACAACGTGGAGCACATTATGCTCAGTGAAATAAGGCAGTCACAGGAAGACAGATCTGCATGATCGCACTCGTATGTGGAATCTAAAGAAGTGTAACTCAGAAACAGAATAGTGGTTACCAGGAGATGGGGTTGGGGGCAAATGAGGAGATGTTAGTCAAAGGGTACAAACTTGAAACTATAAAATTAGTAAGTTCTGGAGACCTAGTTTACAACTTAATGACTATAGTTAATCATAATGTATTGAGTTTTTAAAATTTGCTGAGAGTAGATCTCGTGTTCTCACCCCACACGCACACACACACATATTAGACGAGGTGATAGATACATTAATTATCTCAATTGTGACAATTATTTCACAATGAATGCATTTAGTAAAACATGTTGTATATCTTATATACAGTTTTTATTTGTCAGCATGCCTTGGTGTAACTAGGGAAAAAAACGTCAACACCAATGCTAGCTAGCAAGGGTTTAGGAAACGTATGTGTTACTGGTGGGGATGTGAAATTGTATAGCCATTATGGAAAATAGTTGAGCAGTTTCTTTAAAAATTGAACATATAAAAATCAAGTATAGCATTGAACTATTGAGCATTTATCCTAATGAAATGAAAACTTGTACTCATTTAAAAATTTGTGTATAAACATTCATAGCTTTAATTGTAATAGGCAAAAACTGGGGGGGGGGGGACAGGTGTTCTTCAACAAGCGAATGAATAATTGGATTGTGGTTCATCCGTACCAAGGTATACTGCTTAGCAATGGAAATCGACAAACTGTTGAAACATGAAACAAATTGAATTGTTCTCAGAGAAATTGTGCTGAATTTAAAAAGCCAGTCTCAAAGGCCACATGCTACATGGTTCCATTTATATAACATTCTCAAAATGACAAAGCTGTAGATATGGAGAACCAATTAATGGTTGACAGGGTGTAGGGACAGGGGCGGGGGGTGAGTATAAAAGGATCGCGTGAGGACGGTCCTTTGTGGTGATGAAACAGTTCTGTATCTGTATTGTGGTGATGGTAACGTGACTCTACATGGGATAAAATTGCATAGAGCTGCACACCCACCGGTGAATGCATGTAATAACCTGCAGTCTGATGAACAGTATTGTAACAATGTCAGTTTCCTAGTTTTTATGGTGTTCTACGATTATATAAGAAATCATCATTGCAAGAAGCTGGATGAAGAGTACCAGAACTAGGTACTATTTTGAAAATTTCTGTGAGTCTATAATTATTTCAGTAAAAATTTTTTAAGGGTAAGTACATATATTAGATACAACCCTGAGAGCTCTGTCAGTTTGTATATATGGTGTATATATATGCACACATTATGTTTGTGTATATATGTTGTGTACATGATATGTATGTTTGTGTATATATATGGTATGGGTGTGTGTGTAAGTGTTTTGGTATAGGTGCGTATATGTGCCTGTGAGATATATATATACACACACACACACATATATATGGCTATGTGTGTATATATGGGGTGTGTGTGTGTGTGTGCGTGTATCCAGAAACTTCAGAGACTGCTCAGCACAGCTTTACCAACATAGCATGTTGTCATACTTTTTCATCTTTTCTAACGATTAGGTGACAAGTGATGTTTCAGTGTTCTAAATTGCTTTTCTTTTACCATAAACAAGTTTAAAATTTTTCTTTTCATGTATTTGGGGGCTGTTTTTATACTTTTTGTTGTGAGTTGTCTGCTGATGTTCATTTTTCTGTTGGATTCTGGTTCTTTGTTCCTTAATATTTTTTTCTGGTTTGCCAGTTATCTTTTAAATTTGTTTCTGGTGGGGTTTTTTGCCATGTAAAAACTTTTATTTTTATTCAACCTATATTATCGATCTTTTCTTTATTGCCTCAGTTTTGAGTCATAGTTATTTTTTATTGCATCTGACTTTTAAGTCATAATTTCCCTATACCAAGGTTTTGGAAAAATTCACCCATGTTTCCTTTTATTATTTATATGGTTTCATTTCTATAGTTAGGTTCTTAATCTGTTGGAGTTTATTCTTATGTGTGGTGCAAGATAGAGATCTAATTTTTTTCCAATGGTTGTCCCAGTTTTCCCAGAAACATTTATTTAATTTGAGTGATTTGAGATGCTACCTTTGTCATATACTAAATCTCATATGTGTTTGGATTCGTGTCTGGACTTTGTATTCTCTTCCACTGGAGTGTTTGTTTATTCCTGCTCCAGTTACATAGTATTTTGATTACAGAGGCTTTAGTAATACGTCTTAGTGTTTTGTGAGGATAATCACCTTTGAAGTTTTTCTTTTCAATGTCTTTCTTGCTCTTCTTGCGTATATGTTTTATTGCCTGTAAGTAATTTGTCTTACCGAACTGCTTTGGCTCATACCTCTAGTACAGTATTGAATATTAATGGATATAGCAGACATTTTTCAATGTTCCTGATCTTAGTGGAAATCTCTCTAGAATTTTCTCATTAAATATAATATAGTAGCTTTAGGACTAAGGTATATATATTTAATCACTCTAAGAAAGTATCTCTCAGTATCCGTCTTCACAAGTGAATTGATGTTGAATTTTATCAATGTCTTTTTTAACATCTATGGAAATAATCATGATTTTTCCCCTTAGATTGATTAATATAGTATAGGATATTAATGGATTTTCTGATACTGAAGTTACCTTACATTTGCCAAATAAATACCACTCTGTCATGGTGTATCATTTCCTTAAGGTGGTTTTGGATTCTCTTTGTCAATATTTGTTTTTAATTTTGTGGTAAAATACACATAATATAAAATTTACCATTTCAACCATGTTTAAGTGAAGAGTTCAACAGTATTAAATACATTCACATGCTTGTGCAGCCGTCACAGCCATCATCCCGTAACTCACAGTTTGTAAAACTAATTTGCTTGTTAATATTTTATTTAGCTTTCTTCATCACCACAAGTGATACTATTATGTACTTTGCTCTCTTCTGCCTTTATCTAGTTTAAGTATCAGTGATGTTTATACTTGATTCATGAAAGGAGTTAGGAATTCCATTTTAATGCTTATAGAGTATTATAAGCTAATATATAGAGCACTGGGACTAATTACCAAACTGACCCCATAATTTGCTGTTGTACAGTACTCTTAGTTTAATGGCGCCCTCTTCTTCCCTTTTTCTTCTTTTTCTCTTTCCAGTTGCCAAAGGATGTTTCTTCTTTCGTTTTTGTCTTTTTTTTCTTTCCCAGAAGCTATGCATTTATAAATTGTGAGGGTCTTTTCAATTTTTTAAGTTTATTATCTTGAGAGAGAGCGCGCGCACACAAGTGGGGTATGGTCAGAGAGAGAAGGAGTGAGAATACGAAGCAGGCTCGACGCTGTCAGCACAGCGGCCAACTCAGCTCAAACTCCCACACCGTGAGATGGTGGCCTGAGCAGAGATCGAGAGTCGGACACCTCCAGCGGAGCCACCCCGGCGCCCCGCAATTGTGTTCTTCAAATCACCCAAGTTCCTTCTATGCGGTTTGGGTCTAATCTTCCCAGTTTTTTTTGTTCTATGGGTTTGTTTGTTTTTTTTTTTTCAATCATTTTCAAACTTAGTATGGACTTAGTCCGTGGTGGTATTTTTTTAAATCAATGTTAGGTTCCACCTGTTCACTTTTCCCCCACGGGTTTTCTTTGCATTGTTTTTCTTCCAGTCCGTTTCTCCTTATCACAAATCCTTGTGGATCAGCAGGGGTGCAGTGGGAGCAGGAGAGACCCAGTGCTGGTTTTAATGGGTTTTTTCCTCTTTTTATTCACAATTATTTTGAAGCTTTGGCATTCTCTTAGAGTTACCTTAAGGGCTGAAGGTGTGGTTTCATGGGGAATTCCTTGCTCATTCTTGTTGCCTGTGGTTTAGGGAAGAAATAGTGTGAGGTCTGTATCTATGCATTTGCCATTTTCTTCAGCTCCAAAGAATTTTTACAGTATATTACTACAGTCCTTTTTTCCACTCTCTTATGGATAAACTACAGAACAAGTGAATTAGGGACAATAGTGACTTTTGCGGGGTGAACACAATTAATGCTTTTCTATTGTTAAAGGTTACAGATGAGGCAATTTAAAAAGAACTGGAAATGTGATTTAGATTCAGCATTGAATGAAATACAGGTATGACATTTATTTTTTAAAATAAATAGCTGTGATCTCTGAAAACCGATAATAACAAAGAAACTTTGAATAGTAAAACTTGTAAGAAAAGTTTTAACAATATGATTGTTATACAGAGAAAATGCTCAAGGAAAAGAAGTTTAATTTTTTAATACTTTGAAATGCAAATTTAGTTTCTGTAGTTATGGACTATTCTGAAAATAATTCTGTAAATAATTGGCTTATTTTAAAAATTAACTTCTATCAAGGTATAATAATCTAAGGCTTAGCCTTTAATTCTTGTCACTGGATAGACTCAGTACATAAGAAAGTTGGCTTTCTGGTCACAATCCATGGATGGCTGCAATACATGAAATGATAGCGGAAAGCCAAGGTCAGTGAGCCTTCTCCAGCCATTTGGAGTATAAGAAATAGAGAACTTTCAGGATGATTTTTCTGTTTTGTTTAAGATCATTTTTATACTTGTGTAGTGATTGTTGATCTTGTCTTAGTATTTATATCCTTGAAACAATCTTATGTTGGTGTGGAAAACTGTTTCTTTGTTTATAATAGAAAATAATGAGAAGGTGGTAAGTTTGCTGAAATTTACTTTGTATTCACTATCATAGAAGAAGTGTAATGCTCAAAATGATATTTGGATCCCAGATCATAAATGGGTCCAAATAATAGTAGAATGCAATCTCTAAAAGTAATAATATAACGTGTTTCTCTAGAGACAGTCAAATCATATTGCTAATCACCTCTTTTCCATAAAATCTATCCCACTGTCTAGTTCAGGTTTGAGGATAACATCATCAAGTACACCAGGAACAAGATTAATAAATGTACATGGCTATCTGGAACTTACAGAGACTATGCTACAGTCAGAAACACAAATTGTACAATAGAAAGTTTTTAATGGTGTAGTAAGCGTATAAACTCTACAGATTATGTCTTATTGATTTCTGTATATATAATGTCTGCATGTGTCTATTCCATAATATGTTTGCATAAATGACAACTTTCTTATGTTTTTGTTTTGTTTTGTTTCTCATAATTCTGATAGCATTGTAAAGAAAAAGGTGACTGGACCAAATTGGGAAACTTATACATTAACATAAAAATGGGCTGTGAAAACTTTGCAGATTTCCAGAGACTTTGTGCTTGTATTGCTGAAACACTAACAAAAGACTGTAAAGAAGAGAGACCAGGCGTTCCATTTTGTGAATTTGCTGAAACAGGTAAAATGTCACTATTGGGGTCTGAGTATTAATTATGTGGGCTCGCACGGTGCAGTGTTCTTAACAGGAGTGTAAAGCTCTTAATATTGTCCATGTTGGGGATAAAGTTAATACTGCAGATTTCAGATACTTCTCTTTATAAATGTTTCCATCTTTTTAAGTTAGATTATAATGACATAAAGGTCAAGAATTGGTATTTTAATGTCTCATGTTTCATGTTCTTGTTTTTCTTGTCATTCAGATTGGTAAAACTATTGCTAGCAAATGATACTGGAGCACCTGAATTTTTGAATCATTATAAAGCTGTTACTATCTTCACTACTACATGTCAACAAATTCCTGCTTTTGAGACTTTCTTGACATGAGCTCTTCACTGCTATTTATAGATTTTTTTCTTAATGTTTATTTGCTTATTTTGAGAGAAAGAGAGAGAGCAAGTATGAGCAGGAAAAAGGCAGAGAAAGAGACAGAGACAGAGAGAGAGAATCCCAAGCAGGCTCCCCGCCATCAGCCTGACTCCGGGCTCAATCCCACAAACCGTGAGATCATGGCCTGAGTTGAAACCATTAGTCAGACACACAACCGACTGAGCCACCCAAGTGCCCCTTCACTGCTATGTATCCTTAATCAGGGGTTAGCAGACGTTTTCTGCAAGGGGAGAGGGAGTAAATGTTTTAGGCTTTACACATTCACATTTGATCTGTCTTACGTAGTTTTCTTTTCCTTTCAAAAAACTCTTTAAAAATAGGGAAACATGGGTGCCTAGGTGGCCCAGTTGATTAAGTGTCTGATTTCGGTTCGTGTCATGATCTCATGGTTCGTGGGTTCGAGCCCTGCATCGGACTCAGTTTGGAGCCTGCAGCCTGCTTCAGATCCTGTGTCTCCCTCTCTCTCTCTGCCTTTCCCCTATTCGTGCTGTCTCTCTCTCTCTCCCAAAAATAAATAAAAACATTAAACGACATTTTTTCTAAATAGGGAAACCATTTTTAGCTCACAGGCCACACAAAAACAGACCACACACCAGATTTGGCATGTAGGCTGTGGTTTGCCAACACCTGGTCTTTGGTCTAGTATCAATAATTTCATATTAATTTGCCTTTTCTGTCATTTTAAACGACTTTTCTGCTTTTTTCCATATGCCTACTTTGTGTTTCAGTTAGCAAAGACCCACAGAACAGTGAAGTAGATAAAACGTTGCTGGGAAGAATTGGAATCAGTGCTATGTACTTTTATCACAAGCTGTCGCAGTGGGCCAAGGTATGTCGTTAAATATTGTTTGGGCTCGGTACAGAGAGTGTTAATTTTAAAATTTTTAACAGAATATAATGAACACCGCAAATTAGAAGTTTGCTAACAAGGTTTCAAGCAGCACAATGAGTCCCGGCCCAGTAAGTGCACACATTCCCGGCACACAGGCAGGCGCGGAGGGCAGCAGCAGGGCACCGGCTGCCCTGAAGTATCTCCGCATAGGGCGCGCTTGGAAAGCGCTGCTAATACCAGACTGCAGGGGTTCAAGACCTTGTTTTCTAAAGATGAATCCAGGAAATCATCTCCTAGAATGCTCTGGAACACTGTATCCCATAGATCTTGATATCTCCTTTGGGGTTTAGCTCACCATAGAAGTGGCCTAGGTATCCTGGACTACACTGAACTACCGTTCTTTAGATTTCCCTGGGGTGGCAGGTGGTTATAGATTCAATAAAGGGAAATAAAACAGAGGACAGGAAAATCTAAACTAAGAAGGAAGTGCTGAGGGATGCATGGAGCAGTTGGGAGTGTGGTCAGCACCGAATCAACTATTGTCACGGATCTTTTGTTCTCATAAAAAGGTTATTTCATAATTGAATATGTTCAATAACATTTAAGCACAGGGTCACTCCTACATCTACGAATTCAGGGATTTTTAAAAAAATTTGTTAATGTTTATTCATTTTTGAAAGAGATAAAGACAGGGCGTGAGCAGAAGGAGGACAGAGAGAGGGAGACACAGAATCCAAACCAGGCTCCAGGCTCCGAGCTGTCAGCACAGAGCTGGACACAGGGCTCGAACTCATGAACTGAGATACCATGACCCGAGCCGATACCAGACACTTTACCACCTGAGCCACCCTGGCAGTGCAGTGGATTTTCTAAAATTAAAACAACAGCAGCAGCAACAGAATCCTTGCACTACGGCTCTTCAGTCTCCAAGCTCTTCAAGACATTTAGCACATGCTGTGATGGGTGACCCCATTACCTACTGCTGTGTAATCAGTGCATGAACCCGTCCTGGGATGTGCAGAATGCGCCTTGTCCCTGGTCTCATGGCCTGGCTTCAGGTTCATCTTAGCGTTAAGTTCTCAGGTATTCAATGCTTGAGAAATTGAGGACTACATCATAAAATCTCTTTGAAAAAGATTGATTTTGCTATAATTTTAGGGTATATTTTAATTTTATTTGGTTAGTATTTCTTGAGGTTAGTGAGTTTGTAGCTGATTTTCAATTTAAAATTTTCACTATTTTTTTTGGAATGACTGCTTTACTTATTTTACTTAGAATGAATTTTTTTAGTGGAAACCTATTCCTTTTCAACACAAAAGTGAAACTATTAAATTAAAAGTAAGCCAAAGCCAGCCCTTTAAAAATACACTCATTTACATAGGCAACTTAAAAATACTTTGACATCACAATATGCAGATATCTGACTCAAATAGTATAGAATATAATGTAGAACAAGGGTCCATAAATTAAGAGCCGAATCTGGCCCTCACCTGTTTTTTTACATCTCAAGAGGTATGAATGTTTTTTACATTTTTAAAGAGTTAGAAAATAGAAACAGCAACAACCAAAAAGAATGTACAACTGACTAAATGTGACCGACAGAGCCTAAGTATTTGTTATCTGACTGTCTGTAGAAAAAGTTTGCTGACTCCTGATATAAAATAATATATGTCTAGTTTCTGATGTCCAGACTAGAGATCATCTTTTATGTAGACTATGTGAAATAATTAGTCTATTGAATAAAAAAGGACAGTTTTCAGCTAGCAGTGTTATTATTTTCCCCCCCACTATCATTGTTTATATAAATTTGATAAGACATTATCCCGATTGACTCTTAGGGTGATCAACAGAAGAAGTGCAAAAACTTATAATCAGTAGTTTTCCACATTAGGGCAAGAAATCCTTTTTCCAAATGAAATCTTTAGCGGAAGGACAAGTATAAAAACACTGGAAAAAAGGGGTCAGCAGTGTGAGGATTAATATGAAGCAAAGCCCTGCTTCCTCCCCTTCCCTGTCTGTCTTTGTGGCTAAGCAGGAGGGGGCTGAAAAAGGGGGTTTTAGGGCAGTTTGAAAACCATCCGTCCAGAAGGATGATTCAAATTGGATCATTGGTTTCTGTATAACTACTGATTCTGTGTCTCTGTGATAACTCTGCATGACTGATACTCAATTAGTGTTCTTTATTTTTATTCTAGGGAAGGAAGGTCTTAAATAAACTATATGAATTGAAAATACCTTTTACAAGTTTAAAAGGACTCATAGGGCCTGCGAAGTTAGCACCAAGATGTCAAATTGTGAATATCGCAGCAGAAATTTTTCTAAAAAGTGGAAGCCTAGACGGTGCCATTTGGGTATTGAGGGGTAAGTTCTGATCTACACAAGCATAATGTAATTTGTTGTCATAAATCCTCAGCTATGTAATTACCTTAAATTGATGTTGAATTGCGAGTGGTAATTTGGCCTAATAAGCCCTAGTGATCATGTGGGTAGGAAAGGTAGTTGATGTGTAAAATGGAAGGAAAAAGTTAACCTCACCTTAAAGAAAAACATTGTATGACCTTTTATTGAAAAGCAAGTCCTTCCTTCGGCCTGGGCACGGTACTAAGAAATGCTTTACGTCGTTTATCTCCAGTAATCTTCACAGAAACCCTGTAAGTTTGGAGTTAGTATAGCCCCCTTTTTTTTGTTAGTGAAAACATGTCAGAGACATGAAGCCACTTTGCCCAAAATGATACATGTAAGAAGTGGAGGCTGGATTCCAACCCAGACGGTCCAGCTTCCGAGCCCAGGCTTCCGCTGCTGCTGGGGAGGTAAATCCCGATTCTCATCTGCATGAACTCTTAACCTTTGCACATAGAGGCAAACGTGCCTTCAAACCAGAACAGGTAAAGCTACTTCCCTAGTAATTCACTCCATCCAACGAAATTACAATAAAATTAAGCCAGAAGAAGCAATAAAGATTGCTTTGCTGTGAGGTAGCTAACAATTTAGAGATCACACTGTTAACACAGCCTGCTGTCTAATGGTACCTCTGGCTACTTACACCATCAGGCAGATTTTATTTGATAAAATGGGATAACACTAAAGAAACCTCAAGAAGCTTTGTGTTTATGAGGTACCTGGGTGGCCCAGTCGGTTAAGGGTCCAACTTTGGTTCAGGTCTTGATCTCATCTCCCAGCTCATGGGTTTCATCCCTGCGTCGGGCTCTGTGCTGACCACTCAGAGCCTGGAGCCTGCTTCAGATTCTGTGTCTCCCTCTCTCTCTGCCCCTCCCCAGCTTCCACTCTTTCTCTCTCTCAAAAGTAAATAAGCATTAAAGAAATTAAAAAAAAAAAAAAGAATCTCTGAGTCTAGATGGGAAGATGGAGCAGGTGGAGCAAATACATAATCTTTACACTAACACACAGCACGCATACACGCACATGTACATAGTCCTATACGTGAATATATAATTACATGTTACATGCACGCAGTGATTGCATACAGGTGTAAGGCACTGTTTGCATATACATGGAACAGTTGCCTCCATATATATATAATGCTTATATTTGTTCAGGGCTGAGAGTTTATGGAATACAGAGGTTCCAAGTGGACTTCAGGATCAAAAGGTTATTGGAAAAGGTTTTCTTCAACTTAACAAATACAGCCAGTGAAGTTTGCTATGTGGGGAAGTGTAACCAAAATACAAAAATAGAAATTAACAAACATACGCCAGAACTCACAAGCTTTGTTGGAAAGGAGATGTGGCAAGAATGGAAAGGTTAAAATGGTTGACAAAAATGAGCTTGGGTCACCTTATGATAGGAAAGTTCAGCCTAAAAATTCTGGAGAAACTAGTCTTTCTCAAACTAGAGCACGAAGGAGTGTTTTGTGTGCAGGGTGTGAAATGATCTGTGGAGATTTAAAATTTGTACAGCTTCAATGTTACCTTTAAAAATTCTGTAAGTTATAACACAGGTTTCCTTTTGCAGGGATAATTTCAACTGAAAATCATTTTCGTAAATAAAAATGGACTTCTTCAAAAGAAGGGCCCACAGACGTATACTAAGTTCTCCCCAGAATTATTGTGTTGTTAAAAGCGTTCTGCAGTAAACAGTCCTTCCTTAAGAAAGGAAATAGAAAGACTCTATCTCATTTATAATACATGAGAGTAATACTCATAATAAGAAAAATATGGTACTCATTTGAAGTGATCTCCAGGGTCTGTTGCCCGATGAAAACAAGGAGTGTGCAGAGCAGTGTCCACAGTAACATAAATAAGATGGACACACGCGTATCTCCTTTTATAGACTTAAAATATTTTTAGAAGGATGCACAAGAAACAAATGATGATGTTTGCTTCTGGGAAGAAGAATTTAGAGCTTAAAGGACACAGATGGGGAAGATTAACTTTTTCCATGTGCTTTTTCTATATTTTTCCTTTTTTTTTCTTTTTTAGTTTTTTTCCAAATATTTATTGAAATTGTGTTTAGTTAACATACTAATATTACATCCATAATATTGGTTTCAGGAGTAGAATTTAGTGATTCATCACTTACCCACACCACCCAGTGCTCGTCCCAACAAGTGCCCTCCTTAAAGCCCGTCTCCCGTTTGGCCCATCACCCATCCACCTCCCTTCCTCAACCATCAGTTTGTCCTCTATTATTAAGAGTCATTGGGCGGAAAGGAGCATTGCTTTCGCAGAACATTCGGGGGATGTATTGGGCCAAGAAGGATTGAGGTTTAAGTGTATGCAAGCGAACAGGTTAGAGACACGTCAGGAGGCTTAAAGAGAGCTGCAGAGGTGGCGGCCATTTGTTGGGGAAGACAGTCCTTGAAAGTTGGGAGAGATTTCTAGCGGATGGGTGGGGGTAAGGAGGGCATTCTAGATGGAGGGTGCGTAGCGCACAGCACTATGGCGGGAAAGGAAGACGTCAGTAATACCCGTTTTGTTCACGGCACCTAGCACGATCCCTAGAACAGAATGTGTTATTGGATGTTTGTTTACTTGAATCCAGACGTCCTTGGTGGGGGAGTCACAGGAGGTATCTAGTTAAGAAGGTATAATGTCTAAACCATGCTTGAAGGAAACTGAATTATCTGATGTACATGAGATAAATTGGAAGACTGTTATAAGCAACCAGATAAGTTATTAAAAAAAAAAAAACTAATAAGGAGTGACTGCTAATGAGTATGCCATTTTTTGGAGGCAGTTGATGAAAACGTTCTCAAATTGACTTTGGTGACTGTTGTACACCCTGTGAATATACTCAAAACCATTTTAAATAGATGAACTGTATGGTGTGGGGAAAAAAAAGAGTCGTTGAGGTGCCTGGGTGGTTCA
>PJEM01009011.1:14473-75832 GCA_004023845.1 Helogale parvula
CTCTCTCTCTCTCCCTCTCCCCCTCCCCTCTCTCTCTCTCCCTCTCTCCCTCTCTTTTTCTGTCCCTCAAAAATAAACATTAAAAATGAATTTTAAGTCTCTTATGATTTGTTTCCCTCTCTCTTCCCCTTCCCCCGTGTTCATCTGTTTTGTTTCCTAAATTCCACATATCCATGAAATCATGAGGTGTTTGTCTTTCTCTGACTTACTTCACTTAGCATAATGCACTCTACCTGCATCCACATCATTGCAAATGGCAAGATGCCATTCTTTTTGTTGGCTGCATAATACTCCTTTGTATATCTGTATCACATCTTCTTTATCCATTTATCAGTCAGCAGACACTTGGGCTCTTTCCATAGTTTGGCTCTTGTTGATAATGCTGCTATAAACGTCAGTGTGTATACGCCCCTTTGAATCTATATTTTTATATCTTTGGGTAAATACCTGCTAGTACAATTGCTAGTTCAGAGGGTAGTTCTATTTTTAAATTTTTGAGGAACCTCCATGCCGTTCTTCAGAGTGGCTGCCCCGTGTGCGTTCCCACCAGCAGTGGAAGAGGTTCCCCTTTCTTACATCCTCGCCAACATCTGTTGCCTGAGTTGTAAATTTGAGCCACTCTGACAGGTGTGAGGTGATATCTCTCTGTGGTTTTGATTTGTATTTCCCTGATGATAAGTGATGTTGAACATTTTTTATGTGTCTATTAGCCATCTGGATGTATTCTTTGGAAAAATGTCTATAAATGTCTCCTTCCCATTTCTTACCTGGACTTATGTTTGGAGGGTGTTGAGTTTGATAAGTTCTTAATAGATTTTGGATACTAACCCTTTGTCAGATATGTCACTTGCAAATATCCTCTCCCATTCTGTCGGCTGTCTTTAAGTTTTGTTGTTTGCTTCCTTTGCAGTGCAGAAACTTTTTGTCTTGATGAGGTCCCAATAGTTCATTTTTGCTTCTATTCCCCTTGTCTCTGGAGACATGTCCAGTAAGAAGTTGCTATGGCCGAGGTCAAAGAGCTTGCTGCCTACGTTCTCCTCTAGGATTTTGATGGTTTCCTGACTCATATTTAGGTCTTTCATCCATCTTGAATTTCTTTTTATGTAGAGTGTAAGAAAGTTGTCCAGGTTCATTCTTCTGCATGTTGCTGTCCAGTTTTCCCAGCACCATTTGCTGATTAGATTGTCTTTTGTCCATTGGATATACTCTTCTGCCTTGTTGAAGATTGGTTGACTGTATACTTGTGGGTCCACTTCTGGGTTTTCTGTTCTGTCCATTGATCTTTGCGTCTGTTTTTGTGTCAGTACCATACTGTATTGATGACCATAACTTTGTAATATAGCTTGAAGTCCAGAATTGTGATTCCTCCCACTTTCCTTTTCTTTTTTTTTTATTTTATTTTAATGTTTATTTATTATTGAGAGAGAGAGAGTATGAGCCAGGGGGGGCAGAGAGAGAGGGAGACACAGAATCTCAAGCAGGCTCTAGGCTCTGAGCTGTCAACACAGAGCCCAACATGGGGCTTGAACTCACAAACCAGGAGATCATGACCTGAGCCAAAGTCAGATGCTTCTGAGCGCCTGGGTAGGCGCCCCTCCTTTTCTTTTTCAGGATTGCTTTGGCTATTCGGGTTTTTTTTTTCTTTGTGGTTCCTTACCAATTTTAGGATTGTTTGTTCTAGCTCTGCGAAAAATGCTAGTGGTATTTTGATAGGGGTTGCATTAAATGTGTAGATTGCTTTGAGTAGGATTGACATTATAACAATGTCTTTTTAATCCACAAGCATGGAATGTCTTTCCATTTCTTTGTGTCCTTGTCAGTTTCTTCGTAAGTGTTCTAATAGTTTTCAGAGTACAGATTTTCTACTTCTTTGGATAGGTTTATTCCAAGGCATCTGTGGGTTTTGGTGCAATTGTAAATAGGATTGATTCCTTGATTTCTTTTTCTGCTGCTGCATTGTTGGTGTGTAGAAATGGCAACAGATTTCTGCACATTGATTTTATATCCTGCAACTTTGTTGAATTTATGTATTAGTTCTGGCAATTTTTTGGTGGAATCTTCAGGTTTTCTATATAGAACATCTTTTCAGCTGCAAAGAGCAAAGGTTTGACTTCTTGCCAATTTGGATGCCTTCCATTTCTTTTTTGTTGTCTGATTGGTGAGGCTAAGACTTCCAGAACTATGGTAAGTAACAGTGGTGAGAGTGGACACCCTCTCTTATTCCGGACTATACAGGAAAGCTCTCATTTGCAGTGAGGATGATCGTGGCTGGGGGTCTTTTGTATATGGCATTTAGTGATGTTTAGGTATGTTCCATCTACACCTACTTTGTTGAGCATTTGTGTCAAGAATGGAGGTTATGTTTTGTCAAATGGGTTTTTTTTTGCAACTATTGAGATAATCGTGTGATTCTTATTAATGTGGTGTATCACATTGATTTGTGAATATTGAACCAGCCCTGCAGCCCAGGAATAAATCCTACTTAATTGTAGTAAATCATTCTTTTAATGTATTGTTGGATTTGATTTGCTAGTATCTTGTTAAGAATTTTTGCACCCATGTTCATCAGGGATATTGGCCTATAATTCTCCTTTTTAGTGGGGTCTTTGGTTTATGAGGTGATTCTGGCCTCATAAATTATATACTGGAATAAATTTGGAAGTTTTACTTCTATTTCTATATTTCAGAAGTTTGAAAAGAATAGTATTAACTCTTATTTAAATGTCTGGTAGAATTCCCATGGAAAGCCATTGGGCCCGTGACTCTTGTTTGTTGGGAGATTTTTGATTGCTGGATCCATTTCTTTGCTGGTTTGGGTTTGTTCAGATTTTCTGTTTCTTCCTGTTTCAGTTTTGATAGTTTGTGTGTTTCTAGGAATATGTCCATTTCTTCCAGATTGCCTATTTTGTTGGCATGTAGTTTTTAATCTCTTATGAAATTGTTTGTATTTCTGTGTTATTGGTTGTGATCATTCCTCTTTCATTTGTGATTTTATTTGTTTATCTTTTATTTTTTATAAATCTGACTGGGGGGTTATCAATTTTATTAATTCTTTCCAAGAATCACCTCTTAGTTTTGTTGATCTGTTCTACTGGATTTTATTGTTCATTTGTTTCTATTTTATTTATTTCTGCTCTAATATTTTTTAAAGTTTTTAAATGTTTTTATTTTTTTATTTGTGAGAGAGTGAGAGACAGTGTGAGCAGGGGAGGGTCAGAGAGAGAGGGAGACACACAGAATCCGAAGACAGGCCCCAGGCTCTGAGCACAGAGCTTGACGCGGGGCTCAAACCCACGAACCGCAAGATCATGACATGAGCTGAAGTCGGATGCTTAACCCAGTGAGCCACCCAACCGCCTCTCTACTCTAATCTTTATTATTTCCCTTCTTCTGCTGGATTTAGTCTTTATTTGCTGTTCCTTTTCTACCTTCTTTAGGTGTTCTTTTGGTTGTTTATTTGAGGTATGTCTGACTTCTTGAGGTGGGCCTGTATTGCAGTATACTTCCTTCTTAGGACCACCTTTGCTGCTTACCAAAGGTTTTGGACTATCATGTTTTCATTTTCACTTGCTTCCATGTATTTTTTTAAATTTCTTCTTTAATTTTCTGGTTAATCCATTCATTCTTTAGTAAGATGTTCTTTAATCTCCAAGTATTCATGGTCTTTCCAAATTTTTTCTTGTGGTTGATTTCAAATTTCATAATGTTGTGGTCTGAAAATATGCATGGTATGATCTCAGTCTTTTTGTACTTGTTGAGAGCTGATTTGTGATCCAGTTTGTGATCTAATCTGTAAAATGTTCCATGTGCACTGGAGAAGAATGTGTGTTCTCCAGCTTTAGGATGAAAAGTTCTGAACGTATCTGTTAAGTCCATCTGGTCCAGTGTGTCATTCAAGCCTCTTGTTTCTTTGTTGATCTGCTTAGTTGATCTCTCCATTGCTGTAAGTGGCATGTTAAAGTCCTTACTATTACTGTATTATTATCAGTGTGTTTCTTTATTTTTGTTATTAATTGATGTATATATTTGAGTGCTTTCAAGTTGGGGGCATAAATATTTGCAATTGTTAGATCTTCTTGATGGATAGATCCCTTTATTATAGTATAATGCCCTTCTTCATCTCTCATTACAGTCTTTGGTTTAAAATCTAGTTTGTCTGATATAAGTATGGGTACTCTGGCTTTGTTTGGCATCTGTTAGCATGATAAATCCTTATCCATCCCCTCACTTTCAGTCTGTAGGTGTCTTTAGGTCTAAAGTGGTCCTTTTGGGGTGTTATGCTAAGTGAAATAAGTCAGGCAGAGAAGGACAGATACCATATGTTTTCACTCATATGTGGAATAGGAGAAACTTAACAGAAGACCATGGTGGTGGGGAAGGGGAAAAATAGTTAAGGAGAGGGAGGGAGAGAGGCAAACCATAAGAGACTCTTAAATACTGAGAACAAACTGAGGGTTGATGGGGGTGAGGGAGAGAGGAGAAGGGGTGATGGGCATGGAGGAGGGCACTTGTGGGGATGAGCACTGGGTGTTATATGGAAACCAACTTGACAATAAACTAAACTAAATAAATAAATAAAGTGATCCTTTTATAGGCAGCATATAGATGGGTCTTGTTTTTTTTTTAATCCATTCTGATACCCTGTATCTTTGGATTTGAGCTTTTAGTCCATTAAATTTAGAGCTATTATTGATAGATACAAATTCAGTGCCATTCTGTTATCTGTAAGGTTGGTGTTTCTGGTGATGTTCTCTCTTCCTTTTTTTTTTTTTTCCACTCAAAGAGTCCCCGTTAGTATTTCTTGCAGGGCTGGTCAGGAACTCCTTTAGTTTTCGTTCTGGAAACTCTTTATCTATCTTGGATTCTGATTGACAGCGTTGCTGGCTAACATATTCTTGGCTGCATATTTTCCCCATTTCGCACGTTGAGTGTATCATGCCACTCTCTTCTGGCCTGCCAAGCTTCTGTGGACAGATGTGCTGCAAACCTGATACGTCTTCCTTCGTAGGTTAAGGATTTTTTCCCCCTTCTTCCAGAATTCTTTCCTTATCTGTGTATTTTGTGAATTTGACTGTGATTTGTCTTGGTGATGACCGACTTGTTGAACTTGCTGGGGGTTCTCTGTGGTTCTAATGGGCTTGGATCTCTCCCTTAGATTAGGGAGGTTTTCAGCTAGAACTTGCTCATATATACTTTCTGGTGCTTTCTCTCTTTTTTTTTTTCCAGGAGTCCAATGATAGAAATATTGTTGTGCTTTAAGGAGTCACTACATTCCTTAAGTCTGTGCTCCAGTACCTTTCTTTCCTTCTTTTTTCCAGCTTCAGTATTTTCCATAATTTTATCTTCCGTATCACTGATTTGTCCCTCTGCTTCCTTGTCATTATATCCAGTCGGCTTTGCATCTCAGTTATAACATTTTTTATTTTGGTCCAACTAGTTTTTAGGTTTTTGTATCTGTGCAGTAAGGGATTCTCTAGTGCCTTCTATGCTTTTCTCAAGCCCAGCTAGTATCCCTATGATTATTATTTTAAATTCTGATTCAGACATCTTACTTATGTCTGTATTGATTAAATACCTGGTCATGACTTCATCCTGTTCTTTCTTTTGGTGTGAATTCCTCCATCTTGTCATCTTGTCTAGGTCACTGGTTGTGGGTGTGTATGTGATTGTTAGGAAGGCTTTTTGTATTCCTGCTCCTGAGAGTAATGGCTATATTATGAAGAAGTTAAAAAAAAAAGAAAGAAAGAAAAGAAGGAAGGAAGCTAGGTCCTAGGTGTATTTTGGTCTGCTTGTTAAAAGAAGCTAGATCCAAAAAAAAAAAAAGCAGTAGCTGAGTCCTGCTTCCCCTAGAGCTGAAGCTTTGCAGCACTCTATGGTCAGTAGACTTAATGCATAAGAGGGGGGGTTTGTGCTGGTCCATGAGGGTGGGGCCTGCTATGCTGATTCTCAGGTGGACTTGCCCTAGTGAAGGTGCACCTGAAGGGCACCAGGGGGAAGGTGAGGGGCCAGGCCTTGCTGTAAGCTGCTCTGGCCTACACTGGGTGGCACTCTTTAGCTCACTGTCAGCACCGATGGCGGAGAGAGTGGGGAATGAGGTCCCCAGAGCAGGGAGCTCACACCCACCACTCTTCAGGAAGCCCTCACAGAAGAGCAGACAATCACCCCTTTTGTGTCCCCAGCTTCCGTCAGATTCCTGCCTTCACCCTGTCAGTGTGAGCTGTCTGCCTGCCAGGTGACACAGTATCCCTGTGTTTTATCTCAGGTGCACAGGTGGGTTTCACTCCAAATTTTAGAGATCCAGGCTGTATGGACCGGTGCTGACCCTCTGGGGGAGGGTCTCACTGTACTTTTGCCACTTGCTGGTTCGTTGTAGAAAACAGTCACGAGACTGCACAGCAGTTGGAGTTCATGGGAAAGCACAGCACAAGGGCAGCACCAAGATTTGCTTCCCCTGCGTTGTCTTTGTTCCTGTGCTTGAGAGCATTTTGTTTGTCCCCGCAGAGGCTGTGCGGCCACTCCCAAATGTACTCCTCGCCGGGGAACTGCTTCTTCCCATGTGACCCAAGGGCTCCTCAGACCTTGCTGGCCTCTCCCAGGTCATCATAGTCTTTCCCCACCAGAGCCACTAGACACAACCATTGGTACAGACCTCCAAAACTTCAGACTCTGTGCTCCGCTGCTCTCCTTTCCCTGGTCAGTGGTTTTGGGGAAGGAGTTTTCTTGTGCAATCCCCTGCTCTCCCTCGCACCCTCTCTCTCTCTCTCCCTCTCTCCCTCTCCCCCTCCTTCTCCCTCTCTCATATTCTCTCATCTCTCCATCATCAGGGCCCCTCCCCTTCACAGCACCTGCAGTTCTTTTCTTCCCCAAATCAACTCTCCATGGCACCTGCCTTCCATGATGTGGCCATTTGTGGCCATTTTCTCCCTCTAGTTGTACAGTTTTGCTCTCTCAATCCTCAGATCAATTTCTTGGGTGCTCAGAATGATTGGATATGATTTGGCTGTGTTCAAGCGACAAGGCAAGCCTAGGGTCCCCCTACTCCTCTGCCATCTTATTTCTGTTTTTT
The DNA here is from genome assembly GCA_004023845.1 of Helogale parvula. Lineage (NCBI taxonomy): Eukaryota > Metazoa > Chordata > Mammalia > Carnivora > Herpestidae > Helogale > Helogale parvula. The sequence continues at coordinate 21,540 of PJEM01009011.1, forward strand.
CCTTTTGAAAACCTGTGCCTTATTACCTACTAAACTTTTTATAGAAGGGTTATACATTACTTGTGGTTGAGAAATGCAGAATACTTTACACATTTTAGTTAGTGGCAGACTTTATGATGAGAAAAATCTATTGTTTTGGCTTTCAGTTTGACATTTAAAACTTTTAGCACTAGTAGCTTGTATCTTGGCAAATGAACAGTAAATTCCTGCCTTCTCCCCATACCAGCATAAAAAAAAATAAAGCCTTTAAACCATAATTTATAATCATGGTTTGGAGGCTGAAAAATAAGTGTCTTTAACTTCCTAGAATATACGTTTTGTAAAAAGTTATGCCATTTATTGAGAAGCTGCCTTTGAACTTTAAATTTTATTGCCTTAGTGTAAGTAACACATACTCATTAGCAACCAGTAGGAGAAGGTAGATAAGAAGATCTAATGATAAAAATTCCTTATTCAGTCTGCCCAGAAATGGCTGTTAACCACTTTAATGTTACTGTACAGACTCTTTTTGTACCTTGCATTGTTTTGTTCAGGGAACAGTCTTTCTGTGGACATCTTCTGTGTAAAGGAATGTTCTTCTACAGCATCACTTAGCAGAATGCATAGTTTTCCATCTTATGAATAAATATGTATGTGTATAAATACAGATACATAAATATATCCATGGACCCACTTTTCTTCATCTAGCTTGTTTTCCAATGTCCATCATAAACAATAATCCATGCTAAACATCCCTGCTAATATTATATCCTTAAAATAAATTCTGATGGAATTGCTGTTTTAGGCTAGAGTTGTTTAACGCCTTTGTGTGTGTGTGGGTGTGTGTGTGTGTGTGTTCTGTTTGTTCAGCAAAGTGTTCCCCCTTTCTTTTAGTAGAAAATTTAACATAAAGTTTAGCTTGAACACCTAGACCAGTGACTGCCACTGTAGTACTAATATAAGCATATAAACACTGTTAATGTTTAAGAAAAACTGCATCATCTTTATTTTCAATCAGTAGATACCTCTGTTCAGCACAATGTTGTGTTAGGCTAGGCCATCTTTAGTATCTGTTTTCATACAGCCATTTCAATTATAACTACTTACCTAGGCATGGCCACTATTTAGGTCATTAACACTTCTTTCCCAAGTAATTTTCACCTAATGTGAACACTGGTCATTTTCAGTGATAAGATATTCAGTTTTTGTTAATTTCTTCTTTGTACTTCTCTGTTTTGCTTTAATTTTTTTAATTTTAGTGATTGTTTATATATATTTTTTTTAATGTTGATTTTTGAGAGAGAGAGAGAACCAGAACGTGAGCTGGGATTGGGCAGAGAGACAGGGAGACACAGAATCTGAAGCAGGCTCCAGGCTCTGAGCTGTCAGCACAGAGCCTGACAGGGAGCTTAAACTCCCAGACTGCGAGATCATGACCTGAGCTGAAGTCTGATGCTTAACGGACTGAACCACCCAGGCGCCCCTGTGACCGTTTATATTTTTTAAATAAACATTATTTTAGGGGCATCTGTGTGGCTCAGTTGGTTAAGCGTCCGACTCTTCGTTTCAACCCAGGTCATGATCTCGTGATCTCACACTTTGTGAGTTTCAGCCCCACATCAGGCTTCACCCTGACCATGCAGAGCCTGCTTAGGATTCTCTCTCTCCCTCTCTCTCTGCCCCTCCCCTGCTCTCTCTATGCCTCTCTCTCAGAAATAAACAAACTTTAAAACAAATTAAAGGGATGCCTGGTGGTTCAGTCAGTTAAGTGTACAACTTCAGCTCACATCACTATTTTACGGTTTGTGAGCTCAAGCCCCACATCGGGCTCTGTGCTGACAGCTAGGAGCCTGGATCCTGCTTCAGACTCTGTGTCTCCCTCTCTCTCTGCCCCTCCACCACTCGCATTCTGTCTGTCTCTCTCAAAAAATAAACATAAAAAAAATTTTTTTAATAATGAAATTTTTAAAAAAATAAACATTATTTTAGAAGTAAATCAACCAGCTTGGCCTCATCCTGAACAATAATATCTCTGAAATCACCAGTTTAATGTCGTTTTTATATTTAATGTACTCTTTTATTTTTAGTTTTTATAATACACAAATAAATTTATTAAGATTATAATGTAATCTAAGAATCAGTTCAGGTACTTACCATCAATGAAGTATATATGTCACACTTAGGAAATATCATACTGTATATTACGCCCATTTGTATTATGATAGTTCTATAAATTAAACATATTATTCATTGGTCTGTTGGATATTTACACATATTTTCACATACACATTCTCAGCTTTTCATTTTCTTTAGCTTTATGATTTTTTTTGCATCTTTGTCTTCTATTATCTACCTGACATTTTTTCTACCTAACATAAACTGTTTTTTAATTTTTTTAGTTTTCTTTCTTAGTATAGCTTTTTATTTTTTAATATTCTTTTCTTTAGTATAGTTGACACCGTTCCATTAGTTCCAAGTGTCCGATATAGTGACCCAACATCTCTACGCATTCTGCTTGTGCGCGCCACCGCTGCGTGCCGGTCACCGTGGGGTACCACTGCGGTACCACTGACTGTCTTCCCTCTGCTGCACCGCTTACCCCCGGGACTTCTGCATTCCATTCCTGGGAGTCTGGGTCTCCCACTCTCCTTCACTTATTTTGTCCATTCCCCCGCCCCTCACGGCCACTTTATTCTCAGCATTTATGGGTCTGATTCTGCTTCTTAAATTATTAAAATTACTAATAATTTTTGTTTTGTATCATGCTTTAGGCAGTCCTTAGCTATCTCAAAATTATATATTTACCCATATGTTTTTCAAATATTTTGGTTCATTACTAGTTTTAAATTTTGATATGAAGTGGGAACAAAATTATATTTATTTATCATTTATTGGAAGCTTGTGTCTGCTTAGGTGTGTCCCGTACTTGCCTTCTCTCCCGGGGATCGCTGGTCCTAGGGAGCACCAAACTCCTTTTAGTTAATGTAGCTTCTGCACAAGTATAGTATCTATGTAGGCAAGACCCAAGTAGGTACTGTGTTTAACAAGTGATGTATGCAGTCTTTCAAAAGATAGTAAGTTCACTTAAATTTCTCAATAAAGTAAAATTTAAGCAAATTTGGGATTAAACTAATGGAAGTATCTGCTTAAATGAGCAAAGATTCATAAAGCACCAGTATTTGTAAAACCTTGCCTTACCCATAGTATAAGGCAGTGCGTCCAGTCAGTCCGGCAAGCGGCTCTACTAATTTAAAAACTAGCTCCTGTTTGAAAGTTACGCTGGATAATTAAGCCTTTATTTTGGCATTGTGTACATGAATTACCAAATCTTTCTTCAATACTTTTTGTATTCACTGTGCTGAGAAGGCCCCCAAAGAGAAAGAAAACTTGACTCCTGAACTTAGTACAGTTAAAGAACAGGGAAATGGGATTTGAGTGTTATAGTAACAGTGTTTCATTTATGTATCTGGTGTGTGATGATTGAGAGAATTAGGTAAATGATAAAATATTGACATTTCTAATATTTTAATACCTCAGTGTTCTGTATTATAGTCTCCTATTGTTTTTCTCAATGTGCAAATCAAGGCAGAAATTAAGGAACTTCAGCATTATAGGTAATAATTCTCTTTTTTTAAGCTGTGTGAAGGGTGCATAAAAGATTATTTTGCTTTTATAACTTACATACATTATATATTGTGCACATACCAACTATCTATAATAAAATTTTTTTTAATTTTTTAAATTTATTTTTGAGAAACAGAGAGAGACAGCATGAGCAGAGGAGGTCAGAGAGAGGGAGGGAGACACAGACTCTGAAGACAGGCTCCAGGCTCTGAGCTAGCTGTCAGCACAGAGCCCGACATGGGGCTCGAACCCACGAGCTGCGAGATCATGACGTGAGCCAAAGTCAGATGCCTAACCGACTGAACCACCCCTATAATAAAAATTATTTAAGAAATTGGAGAGGAAGCTGTTTCCCAAAATACCAAAACTATACTGAACCACCCCTATAATAAAAATTATTTAAGAAATTGGAGGGGAAGCTGTTTTCCAAAATACCAAAACTAATTAATTTATGTATTCTTTATTATAAAATTGTTACACTTGCCACACAAATATTTTACATTATAACAAATAATTTACTGCAAAAGGACCATTTTTGTCATGTAAAAAGTAACTTCGGAGTCAAAAACAGATTAGTACACTTAGAAAAATGAAAAATTAAAACAAGTATAACAAAGTACTCCTTACTTTGCATCTCCTTAGGATGGTGATCATTACTATATAAGTTGTTTCTAATAAATTTGGGTTATTATCTTTTCTGAATACACATACTTAAATTTTGCTACCTAACAAAACGTCTTTGAAAACATTAGTTGTAATTACACTGTCAAGTGTAATTTACATAGCACTAAAGTATTAGTATTTTTTTCTTTCTGCAAGAGTCTGAATGGATCATCAGCACCCCACTGTGGCCTTGTGATAGACTGGACGTGCTCAGCCGCCATAACCTGCTGTGCACGATTGCCCATGAGATCTTAGCCAAGAGCCTTTACAGACAGACATTTGAAGTTCTGCAGAATCTACCAGGTTTTCAAAATGCTCAAAGTATGTTTTTAAAAGTCTCAGTCTCCTGTCCATCTGGTGTTTAAATGAGAAACCCTTTTCCACCTGTCGGGGCTGAGTTTTATATTCCAGCATATATTTTTAATGAAATTGTTTTCTGTAAAATGTGTTCTCTACAAATTCAGTGTTCTTGTTTTTCTCCCTTCCTTCCTTCCTTCCTTCCTTCCTTCCTTCCTTCCTTCCTTCCTTCCTTCCTTCCTTCCTTCCTTTCTTGTTTTTTCAAAAGCAGAGATGCTTACCTTTGGGTTGTCAACAGTTCCTAACTGTCATCAGTCCCCGTTCCCTCCTTATCGGGTCAGCAACAAACAGTAATGTCCCAGCAAGCTTTGTGTCATTAAAGAATTCATTGCATTAGAATAACGAAGAATACTGTTTCTTTTATTACTTAACATTAAATACAGAGCTTAGTTTCCAATACCTTGGAACTTAGGGAAATATGAAATGAGTGGAGGAAATGAGTAAATGACAAGTTCAATGAAAGGGAGTATTAATGTGGGACAACAGTAGATAGTGTTCTCGAGTCCTGACACTCAAGTTTTCTATCAACCAGAGGGAGTCCGTGTTAACAGAAACATGAGCAAAAGCTCTGGATCAAAATAAGCTGAGTAATAGGTTCAGAATGGCAAGTTACCACTTCATGAGAATGTTAACCTCAGGGCCTCCCACAGTTCTTTCTCAGTCAGAGTATGGGTTACAGGAAAGTTCCATTGGTGGGAATGTTTAGGAAGAAACCAAAACGTAAGGAGATTAACTTCTTGCTTAGGCCTGATCACGAAAGGATCCTACAGATGAAGTGATAAAGATGAGAGTTTAGGTCACAGACTGAACTGACTGAATATAGGGAATAAAAGATTTCAGTCTCCAAAGTGACTTCTTTCTTCTAAATGAGGAATTGAAAGAATTATAAATACCCAATAAAAGATTTGTTTTTAGTTTGAGAGAGAATATTATGAGGCAGTGGTTTATTTTTAATCATGGGAAATGAAGTCTGAGGTCTTAACTGTAGACCATGCAAACAGAACCGTGCAAGTCATTCATGTGAGAGATGGCAGCCGCAGTCACGTGTGGAATCGCAGCGGTGTTAATGCAGCCTTGCAGCAGTTGTCCAGCTGCATTTTTTAAAATATAATTTATTGTCAAGTCAGCTAAAATACAGGGTGTACTTGGCTTCCGGAGTAGATTCCCATGATTCATCACTTCCGTACGACACCCAGTGCTCATCCCAACGAGTGCCCTCCTCACTGCCCATCACCCATTTTCCCTCTCCCCCATCCGATTAACCCTGTTTGTGCTCTGTAATTAAGAGTCTCTTCTGGTTTGCTTCCCTCTCTGTTTGTAACTATTTTTTCCCTCCCTTCCCCCATGCTCTTCTATTAAGTGTCTCAAATTCCACATATGAGGGAAAACACATGATACTGGCTTTCTCTGACTGACTTATTTTCACTTAGCATAATACCCTCCCGCTCCAGCCACTTTGTTGCAAGTGGCATCAAGCTTCCTTTCTTATTCTTTGTTACAAAGTAAATGAATGAGTTTGTTTTTGTTGAATGCTTGTTTGTTTCTTAGAGAATATAGAAGATGATTGCATTTCAGTGACTGTGACTCCCACAGTGGATAGGAAAGTGCCAAAGGGAGCAAAGGGAAAAAAAAAGTGAGACAGAAAAGATTGAGAGACGAAGATAGATTGATTTCATTTTATTTTTTTTTTCCAGAAACCGTGGAGGTCTCACAGTATAGCCCTCTTTTTAATAAACTTCTAGATGCCTGTATTGAAAGCAATAGTCTTGGTATGTCATCCTCCGTAGCAGAATTCATGATTTCAAAGAACATTCCTATTGATTTCTCCTTTCTTAGAAGATTAATTACTTCTTTAGGAAGAAGTGGTTTATGGCTCAAGGCTAGAGCTCACTACAAAAGTAAGTTACATTTTAAAAATTTATATGTGATATGTTGGTTTTGACTTTGATTTTCTTTTTTAATTTAAAAAAAATTTTTTTAGTAGTTTATTGTTGACTTTGATTTTCTAACCATGAATCCTTATATAATATCTATGACTAGGCACTTAAATATGTAAAAAGAGCAGTTGATACACATTCAAAGATAATGGTGTACACAGATTTGTTCTCTCTTTTGAAACCTGTCCTTTCTCATTTTTAATTACTGTATCTTCATTTCTTTGCACGTTAGTAGGCCCACCGGAGGGTGCACAAAGGAAATAAATGAAAGAATTTGAACCAGTTTGGCATAGCTTGTAAATAGAGTAAAACAAGAGGAATATTTACGTCTTATTCACCCCTGCTATATCCCTGATCTTTATCATTTATAAGCTAGAATATTGTACAGCAGGCCACGTAGGAAGTACAGAGGCTGCCGGACAATGAACATGACGGAGGTTTTCACATGGTTCCTAGTAATAGAACTTGGTTAATATATTCACAGTTGTTTCTCTCTAACCAGTAAGCCTGCAAAATACTTTCTCTAGTCCCAGCCACCTCATAGGTATTTGAACTGGAAAGTAATTTCATGTAGAATCTAGATCCAGAAAACAGTTCTGCCTTCCTGCAGTGATTTGTCCTCAGTTCACACTTCTATCACTGTCGTGTATGTAACAGACATCCCGGTGCCTGCTGTGTGTCACCACTGTGCCAGACGTGGCAAACATCCACCCACCCCCAGCAGCACAAACCCACACTACCAGCTATGATCAATTTAGCAGGCAGCAACTTTTCCCCAATGAAATAGGAAAGAAAACATTAGCATGCGTCACAGATGGTAAGATTAAGTATTATTTGATAAAATTTTTATTTCAGTTACATATATACATGTAGTGTACCAGACCAATATGTAAAATGTATCCCTTATTGTAGGTTACAATCAAAAGAAGTTTTGAAAGAGTTTTTTAGGGGCCCCTGGGTGGCTCAGTCAGTTAAGTGCCCGACTCTTGATTTCAGCTTGGGTCATGATCTTACAGTTTGTGGGACCAAGCCCTATGTTGGGCTCTGTGCTGAGAGCATGGAGCCTGCTTGGGATTTTCTTCTCTCTCTCCCCCCCCCCTTTCTCTTTCTGTCTGTCCCTCTCCCCAACTCGTGCTGTCTCTCTCTAAAATTAAAAATGATAATAAAAATTTAAATACACCTATGTCTAATTTCATATGCAGTTAACTTCTGAGACTTACGCAGGTGAGATATAGGGCTAAGAGTATTTTTGGTATTTTTAATGTACCTGAGTTATAAAACAAAATGAGTAATTTATATTCACTGATCAGTCTTCAAAAACATCTTATGACCTCACAATGCTGACATTTCAGATATCATTGGAACTCTCTAGATTCATCTTCACACGTAGTCAACACTCTAGAAAAGCCTTATAATCAGTCTAGTAGTACTTGATTGTGGGCTGATGGCTTTTTCATCGAGACACTGTTAAGACTGTGGTGCCAATGCCTTTGTTTTGCTTTTTATTTTTTTAATATTTTGTGTAGCTTTATTGAAATAGTTCACTTACCATAAAATTCAGCCATCTAGACAGTGCATCAGTGTTCACAGAATTGTGCAGCCAACACCATAATCTAATTTTAGAACATCTTCAGCACGTCCAGACAAAGAAACACATTAGCATTCCCTGGATGCCTCCTGCTGACCAGGTAACAACTAATTGACTCTCTATCTGTAGGTTTGCACATTTGGGGCATTACTCATAAATGAAATCCTTCAATATGTAGTTTTTTATGACTGGCTTCTTATAATTAGTACAGTATTTTCAAGGTTCATCCATGTTGTAGCATGTATCAATACTTCATTCCTTTTCGTTGCTGAATTATACTCCATTGTATGGAATTCATCCATCCTTCCTCTGATGGACATTTGAGTTGTTTTTCCTTTTTGGATATTATGAGTAATACCGAATCACACTGCTGCAACCATTCATATACAAGTTGTTGTCTGGACATATATTTTTATTTCTCTTAGAATCAGAATTACTGGCTCATATGATAAATCTATGTTTTTAGCATTTTGAGAAACTCCCAAAGATGCTGCATCATTTTGTATTTATATACCCACCATCCAGATTTGAGATTTCCAGTTTCTTCACATCCTCGCCAACACTTGTTACACTGTTTTTATTTTAGCCTTCCTATGAATATAAAGTAATATCTCATTGTGGTTTTCATTTGCATGATCCTAATGACTAATGATGGTGAACACTTTTTCAAGTTCTTATTAGCCATTTGTGTATTTTCTCTGGAGAAATGTCTGTTAAATCCTTTACCATTTTTTTCTTCGCACATTTAAAAAATTTTTTTATTATTGAGTTCTAGGAATACACGCACATAATATACACATAGATATATATACACACTCTGAATGTAAGTCCCAAGTCAGATACCTGAATTTCAAATATATATTTTTTCCACACTGTAAGTTGTCTTTCACTTTCTTAATGGCTTGGCTCTGCTTGTTTTCAGACTAATCAGAAAGAAAATGTTCATGGACAGTAAAGTTGCCTTCCTTATGCTCTCCCTAGTCTTAAAAATACTGATTTTTCTCTCAGAGCCAAAAAGTCAGGAAGGGGAGATGTTATTGTGTCTTTCCCTCCCCTAAAACTGAAGGGAAATATTTTTCTTTTCATATTTGCTTTTAGAAGAAAAAATAATATTGGTAAATTTCTACTCATTTTGTTATTTTTTGTTTTCCTCTTCTGGTCAGCAAAGTAAAACAAGAATGTATGTAAATTATACCTATCAATAGTAAGAAAGTTAATGAGTCCATAGTATGTTAGTCCTGCAAGTGATGTAGGGAGGTTGGAACTACCTCGTAGTTAGGAATCCAGAATCTGGAGTCAGAAGGGGGGTGATTGCCAGAGCTCTTCGCCTAATGTGGGAGTCACTAAACCTGATTTCAAAAGTAGTGCTGTCAGTTAAAATGAGATAAAACTAACACCTGTGGGTTTATGTTTAACACAGGTACCTGGCACATAGTTGGTCCGCAAAGATTATCAGTCATCATCCACATTAGATTTATTAAGAAATTTATCTCTTTTTTTTTTATGTTTACTCATTTTTGAGAGAGAGAGAGAGAGACCTTGAGCATAAGTGGAGGAGGGGCAGAGAGAGAGGGAGGCACAGAATCTGAAGCAGGCAGCACAGAGCCTGGTGTGGGCTCAAATCGTTGAGATCATGATCTGAGCCGAGGTTGGACGCTTAATCAGCTGAGCCACCCAGACGCCCCTAAAGAAGCTTATTTAACAAAATATTGTAAATAAACTTTACATACGGATTTAAATTGGTTTCAGTGAAATATGATAGTATAATAGTGTTATATAAACACTACCAACTACAGTTTGTATATCTATCCTAAGACTTAAGGAGTTTTCCCTAAATATCATTTCTAATAAGCACCTAAACAGTTTAAAAATCAAATGTCTTTTCTTGAAAAATAAAATTTTTAGAACATTACATGGTGAGTATAGCCACAACACATTGATCATCATCTACAGGAAAGATACATATTTTAAGTAAGGTATTTTATTTTTATATCTAAATAGTGCTTAGCTCAATGCCAGACATAGAGTAGGAACAATAAATGTGTTTTTTCCATTTTTATTTTATTATTTTTTTAATTTAAATTTTAGTTAACATACAGTGCAGTATTGGCTTTAGGAGTAGAATTCAGTGATTCATCACTTACAAACAACACCCAGTGCTCATCCCAACGAGTGCCCTCATCAGTGCCCATCGCCCACTCACCTCCCTCCATCAACCCTCAGTTTGTTCTCTTATCGTTAAGAGTCTTTTGTGGTTAGAACAGTAAATGTTATACAAACTGTAACAGCAGTAACTTTAAATAAGTGCTAAAAAATCTATGTGACAAATCTTCAAATTATGATTTCTCTTTTTTCTTCATTTTGGATTCATAATTCAAGATAGGCAATAGTTACAAACCTGTGTCGCTGCTCTTAGACCAGATCCCACTAAAACAAAACCCAAGTCGCTATTCTGGTTTTTTAGTTATTCTAAAATGATGTTGTATTGACTATGGCTTGAAATAAATGGGCAGTTGCCACGATGAGGCTCAAAAGTCATTTTTAGGAGAGTTTTTTAAATATATATTTTTACTTCATATTTAATGTCTCAAGTATTTTACAAAGAATAATTTCACATGTATGAGGATAAGCTCACCACCATATAACTTGTATAATAAACCTACTAATATGAAGAATCATTCGATGATGTAAGTAATTACCACCTGTGGATATTTTGGAAGTCTAGCATTTCACCTGTTGGGGTTGTAGTAAAGTTTGATCTATTATTTGATTTCCAGGTGCTCTTTCATTGGGTTGCTATCCACCGTTGGAGGGAAATTTATACCGAAAACTTCTACTGATTCCTTCTTATTTATCTGAGATTGAAATGCTTTTAGCTATTGAGATCTTCCTGGTATCTAATGCTAGTAGTATTCAGAGTCCTGGAACTTGCACACAGATGCTGCAGATAGTTTTGAAAAGGTTGGTTGATACAACTTCTAACTGCATGCTCAAAGCAGATCATGGCTCCCTACAGCTGGCCTAGGATGTAAATGTTTGTCTCCACTTTATATTTTGTAATATATGTTTTACGCATATTTTATATATACACGGGCATTTCTACATATATGTGGGTGTGTGTATACACACACACTCATCTATATTTATATACTTGTGTATGTATGCATTTATAAACTTCGGTAACATTTAAATCGAGAAAGGATTTGACCTGTTTGAGACTTAAAACTGAACAGGCTGGGAGCATTTAATAAACACATTAACAACTCCAAAGATGCTGTCAGCTGTTCAAAGAGATGGGCCTTCTTTAGGTATGTATCTTTCTTGTATACTGATGGTTTCTTAGATGGGTATCTAAAAGTTATTTACCTTTTTGGTCAACACAGAAGATCTAAGAACCAGATCTATAAAGGAAATATGTGGTCATTTGTTTGTTCAGTCAAGAATTCTGTTGAAAAGAGAGCCATCAGCCTAGTGTCTATATTTTAAAAAGCTGTTACAAATGCATAAATATTATAATGTAGCTGTTGGACCAGATTGGTATCTCTTTAAATATTTTTGTCAGAGTCCCAGAGTTCAGGCTTCTACCATTCCCAATTTCTTGTTAGCCATTCCAGGAAACTCCTACAGATCTCACGGAACTCCTGTTTTTAGGGTTTCTTGACAAGAATTTCGCTTCAGTTTACTGGTGTCATAAACCACATCATCATATTGGATATTCTCTCTACCTGTCTACCTATCTGCCTATCACTATGCATAAATTATCCCAAAATGTAGTGGCTTAAAACAGCAAATATTACTGTAGTTTCTGTGGGTCAGGAATTTCGGAGTAGCTTAGCAGTATGGCTCTGGCTCCGGGTCTCCGAGGTAGTTGCTCAGGGGCTAAGTCATCTACCTGATGGCGTGACTGGAGCTGGAGGATCTGTTTCTAGATGGTTCACTCACATGCCTGTTACCAGGAATTCTCAGTTGCTTGCCACATAGGCCCTTCCGTAGGCTCCTTGAGTGTCTTCATGACACTCTGAGTGAGTGATCCAAGAGAGAAAAGACAAGGAAGAAGCCCTCTAGTGCCTTTTATGACCTATACCAAGAGCTGTGAAGGCTCTGAACTTTACCCTGATTGCAGGCTGACGGTTTCCTGGATCCTAGCATAAGACATAGACCCTTTCGTTAGAGACAGAGAATGTTATTACTTATGGTACAACAAGCACTATGATTATCTGCATATCTATCTCTTGCTTTGCTCCCAAGTCCCACAGATGGGCCTAGGTGGATAGCTACACATGCACTGGGTCCTCTTGCAGAAGAGGAATCTTGAAGTTTGGGGAACCTAAATCTTTTATTATAAATGATAAGCATGCCTTGCTCTGCAGGGGAACACCATCTCCCTCTCTCCCTCTTGTAAGGCTGTACACAAACCTATCATTTGCTCCAGAAGGAGGACCTATCTTTGTCTTCCAAGGTTGTTAATGATATAAACATCCTTGAAATTCACAACAAGAGGTAGTGTCTGTGTCCTCAAAACTTCTAGAAATGCAGGGACCCAGGAAGAATTGTCATCTAATAACCTAGTGTCCAAAGTTACACACTGTCATTTCTGCTTTATTCCATATGTGATAAGTCATTTTTTTAAGATTCTATTTTTTAAGTAATCCCCACACCTAATGTGGGGCTCAGACTCATAATCCCGAGATCAAGAGTCACACGCACTGACTGAGCCAGCCAGGCACCCCTATTCCATGTGTGATAAACAAGTAATTTAATCTAGCCCATACTTAAGGGGAGGAGAATTACGAAATAATTTATTTTAGGTCCACAGTTTTTTAAAACCTCACTAAAATTAGCTGTATTGTTATAGGTCTCCTCTTTTCTGCGGGCCTCATTTACTGCTATGCACTGTAAGTGCATGTGGCATTTTGGCTCCCCATCTTCCTAATGAGGGTTTGGTTTCCTCAAGAGTTTTCCACTCCCCACACATATGCAGCCTTTTTATTCATTGTTGAATTTGGGGGGTATTTGTGGCCCGAGTGCAAACTAGTGACATGCCTAGATCTTTAATTTTGTCCTAACCAATACTATTTCTCTTCTTATCATCATCCTGCTGAGCCCTGCCTTGTTATACTCCCCTCTCTCAGGGAGAATCATCTTCATCTTTACACTTTCAGAACAGCACATAGTTGGCCTGTGCCCAGTCTACCAGATTCCAGGCACCAGTTTCTAAGCCAGAATATAGTAGAAGGCACCTGACCAGTCCTTCCTCTCTGTGACCACAGGTTTCTGTTCCAAGTTGAAGTCCTCATTTCCACCACTCTGCACCACACTAAGGTACTAATGTAGGGAGGTTCATTCTTAGACCTTGTTGTTGGGCCCTGCAGGTGCCAAGAGCAGGATACAGTGAACATAAAGAATAACTGATGCCTACTATAACAGCCACATCTCTATTTTAAATACTTCCCACTCTAGGGGTGCTTGGGTGACTCCGTCGGTTGAGCATCCGACTTCAACTCAGGTCATGATCTTGCAGTTGATGAGTTCAAGCTCAGAATAGGGCTCTGTGCTAACAGCAGAGCCTAGAGCCTGCTTCAGATTCTGTGTCTTCCTCTCTCTTTCGCTCGCTCTCTCTCTCAAAAATAAACAAATATTTAAAAAATGTATATACTTCCCACTCCCTATCACTTATGATAAACAGCCATAAGGCTTATGAAATGTTATAAAATTTGGAGACTGGTAGAAAAGTTACTAGAAAAGTAAATTCTAGCACTTAGTGAAGAATCTTAAACCAAGACTAAAGAAAATAAGTGGAAATTTAGTAAAGGTATATAGCTACAGTTCCAAATATTAGCTACCTATTAAGTATATGCTTATAATTAAAAATAGCTAATATCAAGGTAAAACATGTGGCCATTAGTAACTCCAAACTTAATTAAACTCAGTATTTTTGTATCTATTACAATAAATAGTTATGCAATTATGAATTTTCACAATACAAAGAGGTAATTAGCTTTGTTCTAGATTAGTGTTTTTTGAACTGTGGGTTGTAGCCCATTTGGTGAAATCAATTTAGGGGATTGCAACAACATTATTACAAAAATCAAAGAGTAGAAAATAGAGTACATTGTCATAAGAGTTAAGTCTTGTTTTGTGAAACTTTTATTTCCATTTTTATGTTGACGGTATATACTGGGTCACAATATAAAATGTCTTTCTTACTGTGTGTCATGTTCAAAAAAGTTTGAAAGGCACTGTTAGAAGAATATAGTAAAAAGACTCTCAAAGCTTCGTACCAGTAAATATAAATTACTATCTTTTGAAGAAACGATATAGCTTCTTTTAAATAGTTTCTGACTTTGTGAGGTGTTCACTTTGTAGATGCGAAGAAAACAAATCTCGGAGTAAAGATGATTATCAGGCAGCAGTGGAAAGACTACTTATGGCTGCTCGTATATCGGATCCAAAGCTCTTCATGAAGCACATGACCGTCAATGTTAATAAGGAACAGGTTTATAGTTTGGAACATTGTTCTGCCCTGAAATGGTTGAAAGGGAATATGAAGTGGGCTGGAAAGGTTTGGCTTTTCAGTAACCATTAGTTAATAAAGGTTTTTTGTTTGTTTGTTTAAGTTCACATAATCATTGTTGAAAATAAAAGGCAATAAAAATAAAGACAGTTTTCATTATATTCGGCTTTTGCCCTTTATTGGTTTATCTTAAGTTAATAGTTTCCAAACACTAAAAATTTGAAGTATGCAAACCGTTTACCCGTACAGAAAAAGGACTCTGCAAATTACTTTTTTACTTCCCTTTAACTTGGGTAAACCGAAGTGTAGTAAATCTCTATTTATTCTGAAATCCAAACAATGACAAATCACAAACTGAATATAGTACAGCATTTAATGAGAGAGAGATACAAAAGGGAAAGGACATGAAGAGGTCATGAGTTTTCGGATGAAGCTTTGGGGTATGAAACAGGTTTAATGTATACACAGTCCAGTCTCTAAATCCTATTCTACATCTGTAATCTAGAATAATAAATACTATTGAAAATGATTCAAACACTAAAATTCCAGAGCACCTTCTGAGTTATACTGAAAGATTTTAAATTACCCTCTGAATAACTATCCTTTATTGTATCTTAGGATACTGTATGTATTTTGAAAATATGTAATTTTCACATTAGATATGACTAAAGAAAACAGTATTTTAAACAAATATACTGTAATCTAAATACCCTAACACGTACTAGTCCTAATCACCTTAAGTTAAAACTCCTTTTCGAAGTCCTCCTTAGGAACTATAGCACATTCTCCAAGGTGATCATTCTCAATCCTTGATTTGATACTCTAAACTATAATTTAAAATCATTTAGAGACAAAGTCTGAATAAGGTGAATAATAAATTGTGACTGGAAGGACTGAAAGTATTTTTTTTAATGTTTGTTTATTTTTGAGAGACAGAGACAGAGTGTTAGCAGGAGAAGGGCAGAGAGAGAGAGGGAGACACAGAATCCGAAGCAGGCTCCAGGCTGAGCGGTCAGCACAGAGCCCGACGCGGGGCTCCAATTCACGGACCCCGAGATCATGACCTGAGCCGACGTCCGCAGCTTAACCAACAGAGCACCCAGGCGCCCCTGAAAGTATTCTCTTAAAGTTCTCAAAATACAATAATAGCATCACTGGAATAAGCGCACCTTCCCAAGACACAAAAAAGTTCAGTCCAAGCACCCAGCAAAATGCCTGCTGATGTGGAGAACGAGGGGGGGATTAAACTTCCTCATGATGCACAGCATATTGACAAGTACTTGAGCTGCCTCAGAGTTGTGACTTTGCTAAAGGCAAAAGGCCACCTTAGCTTGACAGTAAACTGACCTCCAGGAATCTACATCTACTTTAACATCAAAATGCCTTTGGAAGCTTCTTTTATCTCTACCCACCCCCACTCCCACCAAACTATGTTAGCAGTCATCCTCCAAGCATATGGCCCACTGATACACTGAAGGGTCTCATGACTAAAGCTCTATAGACCATTGTAAATGACCTTCTCCTAAAGATCCTGGAAAACTTGCTTCCAAATTCCTTAGAGACTTGCCCTGCACCTAACATCCTCCCAACCGGACAGCCGCTGCTCACCACCGCAGGGCCCGGGGTCCCGTGCTCGAATCAAACCACCTTTCTGCACTGAAGAGGTTTCAGGAATTCTTTCTTGACCATTTGCCCCTGAACCCCAACATTTCACATCACCTGTTACCATATGATAGAGTGTGAAGTGAATACTATCATGAGCAGGGTAGCGGAAATGAGAGATGTCAAGAAAAATGCCCACTTCTCTAGTATGAAAAAACCAGGTGACTCTAATCGCCATTACTTAAATACCACACGGAGGAAAGAGATTAGGTCTGGAGATTACTGTCAGTTTAAGGTGCCTTGGAGGACCAAGAGAATACGTGGCCTCTTATAAACGCGTCCTTCCTATAGATAGAAACTGAAACCCAAAGAAAGAGACTTTAGATGTTTGTGGCCAGGATGCTTTTGAAAGGATTACAATGGGAAAGATCTAAATTAAGCTTTTTTTAAAAAAAAAATTATTTTATTTAAAAACAGGCTTTTTTTTTTTTTTTAAGATTTACTTATTTTGAGAGAGAGACAGCGTGAATGGGGAGGGGCAGGAGGAGTGGGGAAGAGAGAATCCCAGGCAGGCTCTAGGCTGCCTGCAGATTGGAGGCTCTAACTCAGGAAACCACCAGATTATGACCTGAGCCAAAATCAAGAGTCGGAGGTTTAACTAACTGAGCCACGCAGGCACCTGGTAAATTAAGCTTTAAAGAAAAAACGGGATTGAATGGAACAAGTGGCCAGATTGTTTCCAAGGATAAATCAAGGGCCCTTAGGGTCCTCTTTTTTTGTTTCTAACAACAGTGCCAAAGGGAGGGAAAAGAGCGGTTGTTGAATTTGCCTAATTTAAGTTGGTGCTGTTTCTAGGGATAACCAAAGCCAAAAGAGCAAAACAAAGCTAAAACCCTAGAAGAATGAAGAGGCAGCGGTGACTGGAGGTCGGGAGGGGCGGGGGTGCGCTTAAAGTTTGAAAAAGGCCAGACATTAAGGGACCAAAGTCAGAAAATGCAAACTGGAGAAACGTTTTAAAATCAGCTATGTTTCTATAAGGGATGCCAAAGGGCGTACTTTAATAAAACCTTTAAAATCTGGAACTCTCCCCGGAGAGCAGCCCTAAGGCATCAGCTCCGAAAGCGCCGAGCGCGCTGGGCCAGCCTCCCCGGCTCCCAGGCCGCCCGGGCGGGGGACCCGGGGCCGGAGAGCGGCGGGCGGCGCGGCGCATGCGCCCCCCACCCCGGCTTCCAGCGCGTGCTCGGTCGCCCTCGGCTCCCAGTCCAGCGCACTCAGCTCCGGTCAGGCCCGGCCACCTGCCGCCCGGTCATTTTGTGACTCCCTCCGGCCTAGCCCGTCAGGTCTTGGGGTGCTCATTAGCGTCTCCCAGAACTTTCCGGGGAGCGCACGGAGGCCGCTCCCGGCCGGGCGGTAAGAAGGCGGAGGGACAAGGGTCTCAGGAGAGTCCGGGGACCGCAGGCCGGTGACCTGGACGGTGCTCTCAGCGCGAGGCTGGGGACCGCTAGGGGGTTCCCCTGCGTCCGGCTGTGCGCAGGCGCTCAGGGAGGAAGGCCGGGCACGCGTCGGCCAATGAGAGCGCGAGCCCGTCGCCGGCCGCACGCCTGACTCCCCTCGAGCGACCCGCTGCGCTGACGCCGGAGAGACGCGCGCAGAGGAGCGCGCCCGACTGGGATTTCAGGGACCGGGACTTAGCGAGCACTGCCGGTAGGACTCTGTCAGCCTCTGCCCCACGGGGGCGGCGGCCGGTGGGAGCGCCGGGCCCTGCGGCGCGCGCCCGTTTCCAGGGCTGATCCTCCGGTGCGCATGCGCCCCCCGCCCGCCCTGCGGGAGCGACCGCCCTTCCCCCGGACCGGGCGGGGGTGGAACGGGTCTGAGGAGTCTTCGCGGGAGACGCTGGTCCGAACTGCGAGGGGCCGGAGGGCACGTGCTCCCGTCATGCCTTCGGGCCGCTCGGCCCTGACCCGGGGTCTGGGCGGGCCGCGTGCACGGTCCCCTTAGGTGACGCGCTAACTTTTGAACTTTGGGCGCTGCCAGGGCCCAGAGTACCTGCACCGCGTCTGTTTTAACTTGATGTGAAATGAGAAGCCCAAGATGGTTTAGGTTTGTTTCCGACTATGCGTCCCCGAAGCCCTTTACCTTATAGGAAACTGTTGTTATTCGAACCTCGTGGCCAAGGATTTAGGAGACGAAAGAATCTAGATGCTGTGCTTTTGCTGTAATTTATTAATTTACTTAAAGGACTTACTGCTTTAGCTTTTTTACCTTTTTCGCTTCCCTGAGAAGTAGTGAACTGAAAAGCGATGAAAAATTGCTTTTATTCCTTTTTGACAAATTGCTTTTAAAACCCTTGCTAAATAGTTACTAAGATAAGTCACGGTTTAAATGAGAGTAGCCTGGGGATATTAAACTTTGTTAAAAGAAGTTACTTTCAAATAAAAATTGTGCCAAATGTCCAAAAACCAATCCTAAGGCCTCTATTTTAAAAACCCTGTTGGGGTTTCTGTGTCTATCAGAGGTAAGCAGAACAGTTTTTTTAAACAATCCATAATTTGGCTTTTCCACCAATTTCGATTATCTCTTCCCTACCACATTTGACCTGAAACTGCATAGATTTAATGCGTCACTTACCACAGAGTTTAGGTTAGAATCAGAAATTTTCATTTTATAGAATAAAAGCTAACATCAGTATTAAACGGATGACAGTGGCCATTTTCGATGGATTGTAAATAAATTGTGACCTTCCTCATCTTCCACCTCCATACAAAGAGTTCACCATCTCCTTGGAAAAGACCTTCCAACCCCACCTTCCCGTTCTGCCAGAGTGTGTCTCCTAATCCTCTGTGGACGGCTGTATTTCATTTACGATCTTGTTTTATAATAATCTTTCTTTGTTTTTCCACTGCCTCCCTCTTCCCTACACTAAAATTTTAGACAAGTAGATTGTCTTAATGTTTGTTTTATTCCCAGTACTTTGCATAGAGCCTGGCACATAAGAACATGGTAAATGCCTGTTGAGGCATTAAGTAAGGACCCGGAGTGCCTCCGAAGTCTGAAATGTGAGTTATTCTGTAGCATGCCTGAGGCCTATTCCGTATGGAATAGCAGGCTGCATAAGCATTTGTCTGGAGGCAAGAACCCTGCAGTTGACCTGGGCACCCCAGGCTTTCAGACTATTTCTCCCTGGCAAATGAGTGCACTCAACTCAACTCTGAGCCAGTAGGTTTTCCATCTGCTGACAGTCCTTTGACTTTCTGGGTAGCTAGGGCTTATAAGGAAAAGAACCACAGATTTAAATCTTCTGGTCTTGTTAGCAATCACATTTCTCATAGTTAATTAAAAAGTTGACATCGCAGTTATCAAATCAGGCGCCTTAGGATTTTGTTTTCCCGAGGCCTGTTTATTTCTGACCGAAGCGATGAAATTGGGTTCTTGGTCTTGCAGAGATGAGAACTGATCCAAGATCTGTGCTGTGTGAAAAGGCCAGCAGCCATGCCTGCAACCGGCTGGGTTTTAACCTCGTTTCTGATGAGGTTTTGGCATAATGGTAGGGTTCCTGGGGTTCAGAGCCGAGGGCCAAGAAAGGATTCTTGAAGACATCTTTGGTGCAAAAACGGTG
The DNA here is from genome assembly GCA_004023845.1 of Helogale parvula. NCBI lineage: Eukaryota > Metazoa > Chordata > Mammalia > Carnivora > Herpestidae > Helogale > Helogale parvula. The sequence continues at coordinate 41,420 of PJEM01009011.1, forward strand.
ATTTTGTTAAAGCACGGGGACGGGACCTGTGGGCAAAAAGCTGCACTGGGGTCGTGAAGAATGACTGGTTGTATATTGTCGGCTGGGGGAAGGTGAAGTCCAAAGGCAAGCGTCCAAGGAGACTTTCATATACTAAAGACTCAAATGCCGGGAGTCCAGCTCAGCAGGTCCAGGGTTCCCTGAAGGACGGGCAGTGTGGGCCCAAGAGAGATGAGAGCCACAGGTTTCTTTCTGGATCACCAGGCAGGCATCTCCGTTCTGTCCGATTTGGTGTCTTTTTTTATTGACCAGGCAATAACATGTCATCAGAAAATAGGAATTGTTTACACTGACTAATTTTTAGTGATAAGGTGATTTAATCATCGAAAGCGTACAGAAACAAGTTTACAGAAGTGTTTTTTAGAACCATCCCATTTGTTCTTGGCGCCAGTCTCCCAGATTAAAAAAATAACAAATCTCTCTTGTTTTATATGGGTTGGTTATTGGCCAATATTTATGGCTTTGTTTTTTAATTAATAAGTTATAACCAAATCATGTAACGTTCTTACAGTAAAGTCAAGTAAATTTTATAACCAAGAATATAACAGGATGGTTTTAGTAGAAAACAGGATTAACATATTATTAAAGCTAGTAAAGCTAAGATTAAAATATAGGTTAAGTTGTATATAGATAGGCTAAAAGTTATTGTGATTGGCTTGTAAACTACAAGAGAGAAAAAGAAAAGAGAAAAAAATGTTAACTAACAAGTTGCTTGAGAAGGCCCTTTATTTTGATGCAGGGACAATGGGGGCCCTGTGTGTGTTGGCCTGGGACCCGAGTTCCCACATTCTTATCCATCCTCATAACTGAAGTCAGTCTAAGGGAGGATATTTGTCGAATGTAGACTTTGGGAGGGAGTCATGTTCTGACCTTGTCTTCTACTTCTAATCTCCAATCTAGGCTCCAATTTTCTTCGGACTAGACTCAAATGGACTATATTTTTGTCCTTGTTTTTAATTATCTCCAAATTAGGCTCCTTTTCAGTGGGCCAGAATCAAATGCAATTTTTGTGTCTTTAACCCCTTCAAGTCTATGTTTTGTGTCTGCAAGGCTCATTAGAAGAGCCTTTTGTCAACCATTTATAGTGTTTTGATCCAAAATCTCTTATGCAGGGACAGGAAAATGTTTTTTTCTTACAGGGTAACTGTGTGGGGAGTATCAGTCTGATTTGGAACCCTGCAAGGCCTAATTAATGGCAACAGACTTAATTTCACTTGAGCAGTAGTAGCAGAAGGAGATACCAGTTTCGCTTCTCATGGCAGGAGCCCTGCAAACGTCTGCCATGTCCTCACTGTGACTGTCATCCAACAAGGCAGATACGGCTCTCAGCACTCAAGATCCCCACAGGCCTTGCTATTGTCAAGCTAAGGTTGTTTTTTCCCTCTAGCAAAGCATTAGCCTTAAGATGGGAGTGAGTTCCTGGAGAAATGTTTTACCCAGCCTGCCTCAAGTATTTGTCAATTCAGTTTTTTCTGCCATTTCCTTCTTGCCTCTGTTCTCCACTTCACTATGGAGGAAGGGTGATGTTGGGGCTCCACCAAACAGACGCCATGACAGGCTTTAAGTTCGCCCTCTGATCTAGAAGGCCTAGGTTTCAGTTTCCCGAAACTAACAGGCAGTCACACATTGCCTAGAGCAAGAGAGACCACCTTCGCAGCACCCAATCTGGGAAGGCCAGCTACCACCCCCCACATTCCTAAGGGTGAGGCCTGCAGATGGGAACTTTAGATAGGACCCTGTTACCTAATGTTAAAGTTAACCCGTTAGTCGCCCGAACAAGACCCTAGGCTCGCCCTGTAATTGGTTGATTTGAAAGATACTCCAAATGTTGTGATTGGGTCCCGCCAAAAGTCATGAATACTCTAGACAATGTGAATGGTTAAACCTGCTGTCAAAGATACTGTATAATAACGATTGGGTCACTGTACCTGTGTCACAATTTCCTGTAACTCCCCTTCCCAAACCCCATAACAACCCTGCTCAGCCCTTGCTCGAGGCTCTCAGCAGGGATCCACTGCGTTGGTGAAGGCTGTGAGACCGAACTTAAGCCCGGCGAGCCTAAACCGTAATAAAACTGCCCTTTGCTTTTGCATGCGTGACTTGGTCTCCCTGGTGGTCTCTGGGTTTTGGGGGTGATATTGAAATCTTGGGCATTGCATCTGGTGCATTGGCCAGGAATCCCCCTCCCTAGAGGGGGAATCTTCCTCCCCAGAACCCCTGGGACCCCAACATGCTGGGCCTGATCGCCGGCTGGTGAGTGCACTCGTTTTCTTGTTCTTCTGTGTCTGAATCTTCTTGTTAGTCTGGTGTTTGTCCGATCTGTTCAAGACAAGGTACAAGGAAGGCCTCAAAGGAGCCAGGCGGACGCGCCGTGGAACGCTTGGGGCCATGGGCTCCGAGAGACTTCTCGGACCCACTGGGAAGGAAGGGGAGGTAAAGTGTAAGTCCCCACTGAGGTGGAGGCAAAGTGTAATTCCTCCCTGGCGAGGGGTGGCCTGCGACCCCATTGTGTGAGTGAAGGAAGGGGAGGTAAAGTGTAATTCCTCTCTGGCGAGGGATGGCCTGCGACCCCATCGTGTGTCTGTGTTTTAAGTCCAGGGGGCCAAGGGAGGGTAATTGGAGTTGACTCCCTTGGTCCAAGGGAGTTCCACTGGTGGCAGAGGTGTAACCCCTTTTTGGGAACAGGAGGCGGCTGGAGTAGGTCTCCTCTTGTCCGGATTCTAGTGGCTCGTGCCAGCGGCACAAGGGAGAACTGGGTGCCCTTGGCTTGGCCACTGAACCAACTGTATCTATTTCTCTGTGCATCTGTTTGTGGTGTGGTTTTTCTGAAGGGTCCACTGGTGGCAGTAGTGAGACTCTATTGTGTGTTTATTTCTCTATGCGTCTATTTGTTTGAGTGTAATTTTTGTTGTGACTCTGACTGACTGAAGACATCTGACTAAATGAAGACATTTAGGAGATGGGGGCACCGCTGGGATTCTTCAGCAAAACCTAACTTTTTAACCTCAGAGGAGTTTTAACTAAGCAGTCAAAGACCTGATAAAGATAAGACCTAAAACTTTGGCCTTCTTGACAAACAGACGAGAAACCCTTCATTTATATAGTCTTATCAGAGGAAACTGAGTCTATGTTTCTGGAGATTAGGTTGTTGAGAAGATTGCCTTTTCTTGTAAGTTACAGAGGTATTTGTTAAGTGGGGTTACTGAGGCATGCCACACAGATCCCAGGGGGTGTGGTAATGCTTCCTGATACTTTGCCCTCAGCCTGCCTTATGCTCCCTCATCATTTTCAGTTAGAATTGGTTTTTTTTCTTTAATCTCAAGAAGTGAGATTAAATCCTACAGAAAACAGCTAGTTAAAAAATTTTTTAATTATTTAATTTTTCACATACAGTTGAGTATATAGAGATCTTTCCCTAAGTTTGTGTTAAAGAAATATTCTCAATGAATTAAAGCTTAAAAGTTTCCAGACAGACACCTAGGTCCTGTAAAATGATGATATTAGGGCTCCCTAAACCTCAGAATCCCAAAGGCTTATTAAAACAGACTGCCTGGCCCTACCCAGTTTCTGCAGGTCTGGGGTGGGGCCTAATAATTTGCATTTATAACAGATTCCCTGAGGTGTTCTTCCAGCTTTGAGAACCACTCCCGTAAAGGTTGTTTCCTGTTTCTTTTTCTTCTCTTCTCTCATCCCTCCCCTTCCAGAGCTGATCCCATCAAGGCCAAGTTGTCAGAGCCTACTCAAGGAGAGCTTACGGAAACACGGAAAAACACTCCTAGGACTCCCTAGGGGAAACCACACATTTCTGTCCTGTCTGGTTCAACAGAACCAGAACAAACATTTTTTAATTTTTTCCAATGATTTAAATAGGAAACAACCATTTTAGAATAATAATTAGGTTGAGCGTATCAGAATTAAGTGAGTATCTTATGTATGTAGGCATTTTCCTATAGAAATATGAGTTGACCACCATTGATGGGGAAGATTTTTGGCAAAAGGAAAAGAGGTTCCTCTACCTCCCAGTTGAGAAAACCACTTTATTCATTAAAAAGGCAGTTCCCACAGTATAATTTTATTATAAACACTTAAGTTCTCTTTTATTTTTTGAAGAGAAATACTCCTGTGAAAACTTGTCTTTCTATTACTTGTCAAATGCTAACTTTATCTTTGAATAACAAAAATAAATAGCCATATTTATTTGTTCTGATAGATTCAATTTTTCCCTATAGTTTGTTAATTTAAAACATTCATTTGTAATTTTTGACTTGTATCTAGCCTTGCATTGTATTTTTTAAGACTTTCACATACCCTTATTGTGATAATTGAGTTTTCCAATCACAAAATTTGTTTTTGGATAAAATGTACTACATGTTTTTTCTGTATAAGCCCTTCTTAGGGGAAAAAGGAATTCTGCAGAATTTTATACACCCCAAAGTATATAATAATAATAGTTGTCACTTACATGAATTTTCTATTTGCCAGATGTTGCTAATCCTTTATGTATATTATTTAGGTGTCAAAAAAATCCTGACGCAAGTAGCCCCTGCTTTTATACATAATATACTCATTAAAACATGTACAAAAGTCTGATGGGGGATTCCATATCCAGAGAGCTGAAAGGTAATTACAGTATTCTAGATTACATTTCACCTTTTAGAAGCAGTCTAGTGAGTATTTCCAGCATCTTCTATGTGTCTCTCAACATTTTTTCTTAAATATACAGTACATATAACTTTAGTGAGCATCAGATAAAGGACAAATGATACCTGTATTTATCGTTTCATTTGTATTAAAATTGTTAGTCTTTATTGCAAGCATTAGAAACAGTTCTTTCCGGGTGCCTGGGTGGCTCAGTCAGTAAAGTGTCTGACTTTGGCTCAGGTCATGATGTCAGGGTTCATGAGTTCGAGCCCTGCATCAGGCTCTGTGCTGATAGCTCAGAGCCTGCAGTCTGCTTCAGATCCTGTGCCTCCCTCTCTCACTGCTTCTCCCTCCCTCCCTCCCTTCTCTCTCTCTCTCTCTCTCTGTCTCTCTCTCCCTCTCAAAAATAAATAAACATTAAAGAATTAAAAATAAAAAAGAAAATATAATTTTTTCCTATTGATAAAGACAAATTGCAGTAAAATACTTACTGAATTAACATTTCTACAATAAAGTTTTTGACTAAACCAACTCCTGTCTCACAGACAGTGTTAAACTATTCTCTCTGTTAAAGAAGATTTTTAAATTTTAAATTAAAGGGCGGTTTGGGGGGACAGTACATATTACACAGGTGTTTCTGCTGTAAGGATATGTACACATTTTTGGAAATGCTGACATCCTGCAGGATAATACACTAAAATAACAGGGTTTATGAAGAAAAAACACCCACCACTCAAAACAAGACCTGTGGAAGCCTCCAGCTTTTTCATCTGCACTAGCAGCTTTCCAGAGGGGATACTTCAAGCCACTAAACATAAGCTTAAATCAAAGGAAGGAAGTACAGGGGATTTTCAGGTTTTGTAATGTCTTTACACATAGCTGAAGCCATTGTAATTGTGGAAACGCCACCTCTGATGGCTCTAAACCATTAACATGCAGGGAAAAACCTGCATAGGGTGTCACACAGTTCCCCTTATTCACCAATTGCACATAAGTGAGTTCACATTAAAGAAACTTTTTTTGTAGCAGAACAGACAGCTCTTGGACCATGAGGAGACAGACCCAGGAGTGTGACATATCTTTCCCCTGCTCACGCGGGTAGTCTGTGCCAAAATGAAGATTTGAATATAGATCTCAATATAGATAGAACAGCCTCCCTTTGCTAACCATTGTGTGGTGTACCTTTTCTGATGTTGTCATGTTAACTTAAGCATTTTTACCTTGCATTGGCTTGGATCAATACAAGCCAATAGAAATATAATATGAGCCACAGATGTAATTTTACATTTTCTAATAAATTGGAAAAGATAAATAATGTTTTCCCTCTAAAAAAGCAAAAAGAAAGTAAGATTGATTTTAATAAATTATTTCAATATCTAATCAGTATAAAAAATACTAAAGAGATACTTTGCATTCTCTTTTTGTGCTAAATCTTTAAAATCCAATGCATACTTTACACTTAAAACACCTTTCAGTGGAGCGCCCGGATGGGTCAGTTGAGGCTTCAGCTCAGGTCATGATCTCACGGTTCATGGGTTCAAGCCCCACATCAGGCTCTGTGCTGACAGCTCAGAGTCTGGAGCCTGTCTTCAGTTTCTGTGTCTCCCTCTCTCTCTGACCCTCCTCTGCTCTTGCTGTCTCTCTCTTTCTCTCTCAGAAATAAAACATAAAAAACAAACAAACAAAAAATACCTTTCAATTCAGAGTAGTCACAGGTGGCTAGTGGCTACCACAGGACTGACTAGATTCAAAATGTTTTTACTCTACCCATGAGTACCTTTTAAGGAAATTGCGTATACAACAAAAAAGCAGGCAGAAAGCACCTAACTCTTAACCTGTAATAGTCCAACATTTTAAAAAATTCTCTCTAAATCTAGAAACCATGATTTAATGTTCAGATTTGTATTTAGGAACATGTTAATTTCTTTGGGAGAATCTCATTTTTACATATTAATGTCCTTTATTAGTCTTGCTCAGTAGTAAATTTACCATATGATTACAGAGTGGACAGTGAATGTATAATTTTTCTGCACAACTGAAAACCAGCACTTTAGGTACAGAAACTTTTTTTGCTTTGATTATTTTTTGATAGAAATGCTTCTAAAACATGTTACATAAATTCTTTGCAAAAAAATTCCTCTGTATAACATACTTTTTGTTCCATGTTTGAAAATCATTAAGGATGCATTCTGTAGTTTTTGCAATTTTGCTGTTGTTGATTCTTTGGAAATTAATTCCAAGCTGACTCTGAAGTTATGAAACTGCTTTCTGTGATAAATGAACTAATTTTCCTCGGAAATATTATTCATAAATGTTTAGTTAACTTGGCTATCTGCCTCTAAAACTCTTTTTGAATCAAATTTGAAACAGCTAGTCTTTCCTAAATTCGTTTCAGATTTTTAAATCATCTTTATGGTATGCTTTAACTTTCAAACTTCAAAACATTTATTTCAAATCAGTTACCGTAACAGTTTCTTTTCAGTGTTGCGTTTTAATGTCTTGCTTTTGAAAATGTATAGTAGAACATGTCCTCTGGATCACCTACATGATTCATTGGATGTAGACATTTTGATTTGATGAACTTTTAAGATAATGCTGCCAAAGACAGAACAGGTTGCACTGTTGTATTATAAACCAAGGTGCTTTGCGGTGTTCAGTAATTCTGGCTTTTCAGGGTGCCTTTAGATCATTTTTTGCTGAATAATGGATGTCGGTTAAACATGGTTATATATTTCGTCTGCTTCCCATCTGTATTCTTAGATGATCATGTGCCCCTCGAGTATTATTCCTCATTTCTTACCCACAGTTTTAGCTCATTTATTAGTATCTTTGCCTTTAAATGGCAAACATTTTCTTAGTAATATATAAAATGAGTGCTGGCTGGCACAGTCGGAAGAGTGTATGACCCTTGATCTCATGGTTGTAGGTTCAAGCCCCACGTTGGATGTGGAGATTACTAAAAATAAAGAAATAAACTTAAATGATAATATAGGGGCGCCTGGGTGGCTCAGTCAGTTAAATGACTTCGGCTCAGGTCATGATCTCACGGTTTGTGGGTTCGAGCCCCACGTCTGGCTCTGTGCTGACAGCTCAGAGCCTGGAGCCTGTTTCGGATTCTGTGTCTCCCCCTCTCTCTGCCTGTCCCTTTCTCATGCTCAGTGTCTCTTTGTCTCTCAATAATAAACATTTAAAAATGTTTTTAATAATAATATAAAAATGAATTCATTGTGTGTGAGTGTGGGGAGCTGGTTCTTCTTGAGCTAAATTGGGATGACCGTCCAGGACTGTCTTTGGGCAGATATTCCAGGGTTAGGGTCCTGTCTTCAATACTGAGTAAAAACACTCTTTCCTGCTATACTCATTTTCTTCATTTAATTTGAATGCTAAAAGCAATGACTTAAAAAATAATTTAAGAATGTATGCCAGATGTTCTTTGTAAGTAAACTAGGAAATAAAAAAACGAAAGCACCTAATACCTTACTGCCTAGAGATAGCCAGTTACAGATTGCGTGTGGATATCCTTCCGGTCTTTTCTTTGCAAGCTTTGAGCCTCGTATCTGTGCCATCTTAACTGAGATTAGATTATTCTGGTTGCTTCTTGAGGAAATTTTGTAGAATTCAGCCCATCACGTATCGCATTGAACTTTTAGATAGTCCAAGTGGCTCTTTCTCCTTACTGCAACTCCATTTGATCTCAGAAATCTTTAAAATGGGAGGAATATCTCCTGTATCTGTATATTCATCTCAAACAAAACATAAAGGTAAATGGCTAAGTAAAATCATCTTCTCAAACATTTGAATGGATACCTCTGACACATTTTGCGTCCCAGAGACTCTTGTCGCACCAGTCAGCCAGAAAGCAGAGTTTCCATTGTTGTTTGAATATGTAAATTTTTAAAGATAATTCTTGATTTGTCTACTTCATTACATTACCTTGGTTCGGGTATATTAACTTGTCATGAAAATATTTTTTTTAACAATACTTAGTGCTCAAGATTGGATGGAATAGGACATTAGCCATGTAGCGGTTTGTTTGAGACAGTGATGCTGCTCGACACATCTCGAGGAGAATGGAACAGTGGGGAGTAAGAAAGCTAAGAGCTTGATAGTAGGAAGAAAGAATTTTTACGTGGTGATTATTGGGTGAATAATAGGGCATTTCAAAATTTATTAAGGGACTGCTCGTAGGATTTTTTTTTCCTCTTAGGATTTTTTAAAATCACTATGTCATTTGACATGGATACCATACCATAGTTGAACATCTTAAAATCTGTATGTTGGAAAAGTTCGTGTGATTAAAATCTTCCCTCTTTTATCTGCTTAACTTGAAAGAAAATACACTATTTTTTAGAGTAGTTTTAGGTTCACAGCAAAACTGAGAAAAGTATAGAATTCCTGCATACCCCTGTCCCTGACACACAGCCTTCCACACCTGCGTGGTACATTTGTGACACTGTGAACCTGCAGTGACACCTCGTTGCCACCCAAAGCCCACAGCTCACGTCAGGGTTCACTCTGGGTGTTGGTACATTCCACGGGTTTTGGCAGAAGCATAATGACATGTACCTGCCAGGGTAGTACAGAGTCGTTTCACTGTCCTAAAAATCCCATCCCTCCAAGCCCTGACAGCCGCTGGACTTTTCCCTCTCTCCAAAGTTTGGCCTTTTCCAGAATGTCATATGGTTGGAATCATACTGTATATAATCCTTGTAGATTGGCTTCTCTCACTTAAAGTTTCTTCTGCATCTTTTCATGATTTGAGAGCTCATTTTTTTTTCTTTTTTAAAAACTTTTAAAATTTTTATATTGAATTTATATAAACTGAAAAACGGACAGCTCACCCATTTCTCCCCCCACCCCCGACCCCCACCCCACGCTTTGCAGCCACCAATTTGTTCTCTGTATCTATCAACTTGATGGTTTTTTTTTTTATTTTCTTTTTAGATCCCACACCTAAGACAGGTCATATAGTATTTGTTTTTCTCTGTCTGACTTATTTCACTTTACATATTGTCCCTGAAGTCCATCCATGTTGTTGCAAATGGCAAGATTTCATTCTTCTTAATGGCTGAATAATATATTCATTCCTGTGTGTGTGTGTATGTACCACAATTTCTTTATCCATTCATTCAATCAATGGACACTTGGGTTGTGTCCATAACTTGGCTATTGTAAATGATGGCTTAGTAAATACAGAAGCACATATGTCTTCTTTAATTAGTGTTCTTATTTTCTATGAATAACAAGTACATCATATAGTAATCCTATTTTTCATTTTTGAAGGAAACTTCATACTGTTTTCCATAGTGATTGCACTGATTTTCATTCCAACCATGTACAAGGGTTTCCTTTTCTTCACATCCTTACCACCCTTGGTATTTCTTGCCTTTTTGATAATAACCATTCTAACAGGTGTGAAATGATATCAGATTGTGGTTTTGATTTGCATTTCCCTCATAATTAGTGAGATTGAGTATCTTTTCATATGTCTGTTGGTCATCAGTATGTCTTCTTTAGAAAATGTCTATTCAGAATTTTTAATCAGATTGTTTGCTTGAGTTGAGTTCTTTGCATATTTTGATATTGGCCCCTTATCAGATTTATGCTATGCAATTATTTTCTCCCTTTTTATTTTGTTGATGCTTTCCTTTTAGTTTGATATTATCATGTTTATTTTTGCTTTTGCTTTTTGTGTCATATTCAAAAATATTGTCAGAGATCTGGCCACTTTTGTTTATATTTTAGGTCTTATTTTCATATCATTATCCATTCTGAGTTAATTTTTGTGTATGGTGTAAGACAAAGGTCCAATTTCATTCTTTTGTGTATGGCTGTCCAGTTTTCCCAGCATCATTTCTTGAAGAGAATGTCCTTTCCCCATGGTATAGTCTTGCCTCCTTTGTCATAAATTAATTAACCATATGTGCATGGGTTTATTTTGGGACCCTCTATTCTGTCCCATCAATCTATATGTCTGTTTTTATGTCAATATACTGTTTTAATTACTATAGCTTTAGAAGCTTCTTCCATGTCTTTTCATGGCCTGATGACTCTTTTCTTTTTAGTGCTGAATAACATTAACATTACATTGTCCTGATGTGCCACAGTCTATCCATTCACCGACTGAAGAACATCTTGGTTCCTCCCAAATTTTGGCAATTATGAATAAAGCTTCTTTAAGCATCTTTGTGGTGTCTTTTTTTTTTTTAATTTTAGTTAGTTAACATACAGTACAATATTGGTTTCAAGAGTAGAATTCAGTGATTCATCACCCGCATACAGCACCCAGTGCTCATCACAAGTGTCCTCCTTAATATTCATCGCCCATCTAGGCCATCTCCCGCCCACCTTCCTCCATCAGCCCTCAGTTAAGAGTCTCTTGTGGTTTGTTTCCCTCTCTCCTCTTTTTCTTCCCCCATCCCATATGTTTATCTATTTCCTCTTTTTTTTGTCTGTTTCTTAAATTCCACATATGAGTAAAATCATATGGTGTTTGTCTTTCTCTGATTTCTTTCACTTAGCATAATACATTCTAGCTCCACCCATGTGGTTGCAGATGGCAAAATTTCATTCTTTCTGATGGCTGAGTAATATTCCTGTGGGAGGGGCGGGACCACATCTTCATCCATTCATCACTTGATGGACATTTGGGCTCTCTTCATAGTTTGGCTGCTGTTGTTAATGCTACTGTAAACATCAGGGTGCATGTAACCCTTCAAATCTGTATTTTTATATCCTTTGGGTAAATATCTAATAGTGTGATGATTGCTGGATCATAGGGTAGTTCTATTTTTAACTTTTCGAGGAACCTCTAATATCCATAAGGTAACTTTACTAGAGTTTTGGTTGGGATCACACTGAATGTATTGATTTAATCTATTGCCCTATAATAGATCAAGTTGGAAAGTACTGACATCTACTGACATCTTGACAATATTGAGTCTTCTTATCCATGTGGGATAGGAAACGGAAATGGGATGTCTGTTTATTTAATTCTTTGATTTCATCATCAGTTTTTTTTAGCTTTACTCATATAGATCTTGTACATATTTTGTTAGATTTATAGGTAATCATTTCATTTTGCGAGTGGGGGATGTTAATGTAAATGGTAATTTTTAAATTTCAAATTTCATTTATTCATTACTTGTATCTGCTTAACTTTTTAGGTAATTAATGGATGGCTGGGAGTTGATGTATAAATATACATTCAGAAATGTTTTGCCACCTGAGACCTGTGAGAAGGTAAGCTGTGTGGTCCAATCTGTAAATAGCATGAGTGAAGAATTCTGTTATGCATTTAGATAATTTTAATTTATTGTTGCTTTTCAAATTCTAAAATTATGTTATGATGGAGGGCAGAAACAAAAAAAGTAAAAGTTCAATGAACATCCCGATCCTCCAAGAGTCCATTCAGGGCAGCAACTGTAAAGAAATACCATGTTTCAGGATAGTTCCGTGTGAAAATTTTAAAAGAAAAAAAGATAAAGATTGTCCTTAGCACAGTTTTTGTTGTGTTTCCCTCAAGTCTATGCTATGATATGGAAAACCACATTACATTTAAATTGTACAGTAAGGTCATCTGATGACTGTATTTTCTATTAGTGACGTGTAATCTAAATCCTACTTCAAAAAGGATTCGGGGTGCCTGGGTGGCTCAATTGGTTAAGTCTCCGACTTTGGCTCAGGTCATGATCTCATGGTTCATGGGTTCAAGCCTCGCATTGGGCTCTGTGCCGAATGCTTGCTCAGAGCCTGGAGCCTGCTTGGGATTCTGTGTCTTCTTCTCTCTCTGCCCCTCCCTGCTCACACTGTCTCACTCTATCTCTCAAAAATAAAATGTAAAAAAAAAATTTTTTTTAAGGAGTTCAATTAAACGAATTTAATTGACATTTTATAATAGGTTTATATAGTATAATTGGAAGAGATCAGAAGCCCTGTAGAGAAAAAGAAAATTATATTAAAAAGTAGAACTGATTAGGGGCCCCTGGGTATCTCAGTTAAGTGTCCGACTTCGGCTCAGGTCATGATCTCACAGTCTTTGAGTTCAAGCTCTGCATTTGGCTCAAAACATATAACTAAAATACAGTTTGACCTGTTACATAAAAATGATATGTGAAGTTTTGGGTTTCTTGAACATTTGGCAATAATGTGTTCCTTTAAATAACTATTCTGTATAATTAAATAGTTACCATCCCGAGGAAGTTATTTAGGGGAAACACTTTGTCCACCAACTCCTATATGACAAGGATTCTCCAACAAAGGGAGACTTTCTCTGACAGAATTCATGACACCATTGTGAGGAGATGCAGGGGCATGGAGAGAGGCAGGAAACAGAGAAACTGTGAGATACAGGGCCCGGAAATGTGGCTCTGCAGATGTGGAGACGTGCTTCCCGTTGTAGTGTCTTTTAATAATACTCAGGCTCAGAAAAACGAGCTAAGGTGTTGTGTTTTCATGCTCTGATACAAGGAGAGACCACGGGTGCCCGGAGGAGTGAGTTCTGGAACATCTCACCCCCCATTCCCTCCAGTGACGGCTGCTCCTCACTCCATGCCGTTGACAGGCAGTGAATATTAGTGGCTGTATGGTAGAGCCACGCTTTTCCGGCTTGTTTTACTCCAGCCTTCAGAAAACAATATTTATTTAGAGAGAGAGAGAGCATGTACACACAGCTTAGGGAGGGGCAGAGAAAGAGAGGGGGAGAGAAAAAACCCCAAGCAGGCTCCACACTGTCAGCACAGAGTCCGATGCAGGGCTCGAACCCACGGAACCTTGAAACCACAACCCAAGTTGAAGTCAGAGGCTTAACCAACTGAGACTGAGAATAGATCCAGTGATACTGGGGCACCTGGGTGGCTCAGTCGGTTAAGCTTCTGACTTCCGGTGCTGGTCTCAGGGTCCATGAGTTCTAGACCCACGTTGGGCTCTGTGCTCTGTGCTCAGAACCTGGAGCCTGCTTTGTATTCTGTGTCCCTGTCTCTGTCTGCCCCGTCCCTGCTCACACACTCTCTCTCTCTCTCTCTCTCTCAAAAATAAATGAACGTTAAAACATTTAAAAAATATATATCCGGTGATATTTTCTATTGTGCATCTTCCCTTTTATAATGCCGCCTCATAGCACAGTAGGTGGATTTTATAGCACGGTGGATCATGACAAACACCGCCCTAGAGTAACTGCAGTGCAGACTCGTTATTGGTGATCAGAGATCAAGTCATATGTGGAATGGATACCAATAGTGACATTCTTAAAGACTGTAAGGCCCCTAATCCCTAAAGTGTTGTTAATGGCTCCACATTTGATTTAATTCAAAGCAGCGTTGCTCTTATAGGTAGGATAACTTTCTTTTCTGGAAAAATCCAAATAACGTGACAGATTCCTCACTTACATGGTCTGTTCCACAAAAATTAGAAGTAAATTGTACATGTATTTTTTAATGTACTTGGGATGCTTGTAATTGACAGAAGTCCTCCAGTGCAGAGGTCAGCGGAGTGTGTTCCATGAGCCGATGGGCCCACTGCCTATTTATGTAGGGAGAGTTCTGTTTGACCACAGCCACACTCATCCATGTGCTTACTGTGGCTACTTTCCTGCTCGAGCAGCAGAGGGAGACAGTGATAATACAGGCCATGTGGCCCGCAGAGTCTCCTCTTCGCCTAATACCTGATAAATCCAGATAGTCATGTGCTGAATCTGCTCAGTTTCAAGTAGTATAATATTGTTTGCCATTTAGTTTTCCTTGCTTCTGTTGTTTCCTTTCATTAAAAATCTACTGTACATTCATTTAGCATACATTAAAAATAATATATGGGTGCCTGGGTGGCTCAGTCAGTTAAGCATCCGACTTAAGCTCAGGTTAGGATCTCGTGGTTCATGGGTTCAAGCCCCAAGTCGGGCTCTGTGCTGACAGTTCAGAGCCTGGACCCTGCTTTGAATTCTGTCCCCCTATCTCTCTGCCCTCCTCCGCGCTTTCTCTCCCCCTCTCTCTCTCTTCAAAAATAAACATTTTTAAGAGATTTAAAATTTTAAAACAATAATACTTGCGCCAGACCCTAGCTGTGGCAGCCATCCGATACCACTGAGCTCCCTGGCTCTCCAGGTCCACCTAAGGATTCGCCCCAAAGCCACGCTTTGTGGGCTGTCAGTGACCCAGCAGAGCAGGAGTTCGTATTCCTGGCCTACCTGAGCCCTTCTTGGAACCACATGTGCCGCGGCCCAAGACTTGCTACCCTGTCCTGCCCCCCTGTCTCCTGCAGGTGTGAGACCTCCATCGTGGTCTGAAAGGGCCCCCTACCTTCTCCTCCCGCTCCCAGGACTTCTCCCGCAAGTCCAAGCGTGTCTAAGCAGTTGCCAGCTCACATCCCTAACAGCAGCACGTATTTATGTAAAACATGTTTACTGCCTTCAGGGGCAGAGCTGAGGAGGATGGGCGTGGGTGGAGGAGGAGAACAGTGGAAACTTACACCTTACGGTATGGGGTTCCAGACTCGCTGGGCGCGCAGTTTCTGTTCTTAGAGTTTAGAAGACGGAAGGACCGTGTCATGAGGGCACCAGAGGGAAGTATCCGGGGAAACGGGCATCTTCCTCCTGGCACGTAGTACTTACACAGTAATTGTTGAGTGGGAGAGTCCTGTTTGGGGAGATGGAGCTAAGGCCCAGGGAGCGTGTGTAGGGCTTAGAAACCATGCAGAAGAAAGGGAAGGAGAAAGACCGCTGAGGGTGGACCTGCGCGTGTGTGAACGAATGTAGGAGGTCACGTTGGAAAGACAGATTGGAAGGGATTCCAGAGGACTTGCAGTACCGGAGTAGGAAGTGGAGTTTATCCAGCGGGACTTGAAACACCAGCAAAGGTGGGGAATACAGAGGTAGTGGAATTGCAGGAAAATTAACCTGTATACGATATCGTCGGGATAAGACTGGGAGGTAGAGGGATCGTGAGGCTGTGCGGTCCGACCGTGTGGTGATAAATGGGGAACGGAGAAAATGGAAGAAGGAATGGTTTCCGGGGACGCTGTAAAGCAACAAGGAAAACGACTCGCAGACCACCCAAAAGCGGGGTGGGGGCGCGGACTGCTGTGGGCGGCGGTCCATCTGTGGGTTTGTGCTAAGGCAACACTCAGAACAGAGGTGCCGCAGTGCCAGAGATCAGGAGGAAGATGATCCTGGACCGAAGGGCTTCCCGGAGTTCTGAATCCAGGCTGAGATGAGGAGGAAAACAGAGACCTCTACTCCTTTTTCTAGGCACAGAATTTGGCAGGCCGACGGGATAGCTAAGTGTCCGTGGGACACGTGGGAATGAGAGCTGAAGCTCAGGCGGGGATAAGTGGGGGCGTCGCTCGTGCTTACCCACGCTGCCGCGCTCCGAGGACTGGGGCGCCTGCTTCACGGTTTCCTTTACTGTTCGGGCTCCCGCGGTAGTCCTTCCGGCACAGCTACGGTACTGACTTCGCACAAGGGTCAAATACGTGCAGAAAGCCAGACCAAACCGAAGGTGATCTGAAAATATGTTGGTGGTCTCCAGGTTGTTAAAAGAAAATCTCCGTAAATGATCCTGTAATTTCTCATTTTAAAAATATAAAACCTTCCATAGATTCAATCATGTATGAGACACACTCAAGCTCAACTATGTATGAGGTAATGTATTAAGACAAAAATGTGCCTAATATTTAGACTTCTTTATAGACCATTATAGACTGAAAAAGATCAAATTATAACATTCAAAAATAGATGTCATGGCAGTGCTTCCCCAAAACTGCTAATAATTCCATTTGTGTTTAAAACTACACTTTAAAAAAAACACTCCTAGGTGAGTTAGGCCAGAATCTAAGAATGAGAATGTTAAGTTATCCACCTAGAGTAACCAGCAATGAGGAAATGAACTAAGGGACATCTAAATTCTTTTAATCAAAGGATAGTTGACATCAGTATCCTTAGTTTCACGTGTACAGCATGATTCAGTATTTTTATACATGATTAAGTGTTCTCTGTGATAAAGATAATTACCGTCTGTCACCATGCAAAGTTGTTATGATATTATTGACTGTATTGTCTATGCTGTATATTACATGCCCACAACTTATTTATTTCATTCCTGGACATTCGCTTGTTAAAACTTTTATGTATTTCAGAAAACCAATTTTGGTTTCTATCTTGTTTCTATGGTATTTTCCATACATAATAATTTTAATGTTATTGTCACTTTATGCATTGGGGATGTGTGTGTCTGTCAGTGCCTTGGAAAATAATAAATCTGAATCTTTTTAAAGGTTATGTCTAGAGAAGATATTTCCATACTGGTTTGTCTACTCAAGAGCTTTATCGGGAGCTGAAGCGGTCAATGCCTTGAGGCCATTCTATTTTGCAGTACATCCAGATTTCTTTGGACAACACCCCAGAGAGAGGGTAAACATTTATTTATTTGACCTTTAGTCCGCATTTCAGTTTATTTTATTTATTTTTGACATAATATAATACAGAGTTCTGTACATTTTAATTGTTTTGTCATGGTGATAAAGTCAGTGTTTTGAATTAATTTGAAATACATATACTGAAAATTGAAAATATATTGTTCTTTATGAAATCTGAGGGAATGGAAAATACATACATTGGTCTCTGCCCCAGTTCCTGGCACGAAGCTCCTAAAATCCATGTGAATTCCTAAGTGGCAGCAGCGCCGCAAGCACCTCTTGTTCTAATGGGGTGGCCCTGGGTGGCTCTGGAGGGGGGCTGGTCACCAGAAAGACCAGGACATGATTAGAAGCTGGAATTTCCAGCCCCAAACCTCAACCTCCAGAGAAGAGAGAAGGGCCGGAAAGAGAGTTAAAACTTGATCGTGCCTACGTAAGGGGCCTCCATCAGACTCTGGTAGTCTGGGGCCCCGACACCTCCAAGCGGGTAAACACATCTCCACTGGAGGGTAGTGCTCCCCAGCTCTGCGGGGACAAGAGTTCCTGTGCTTGGGACCCGGGTATCTCTCCCTCTGATGGTGTCTGTGTCCCTTACATTCTTTCACGTGGTGAACGTGAGAGTTCCCCGGAGCTCTGGGAGCCGCCCCAGCAAGTTAACAGAGCCCAAGGAGCGGTGCTCTGCAAACAGCGGGTAGGTCAGAAGCACAGGCGAGAACAGGTGCCGCTGGCATCTGACGTGTGTGCATGTGTAGGGTGGGGGGAGACCGAGCCCTTCACCTGTGGGATCTGTGCTGTCTCTGGGTGAATCATGTCACAATCCAGTTAAAATGTAGGGCACCCAGCTGGTGTCACAGAGAATTGCTCATTGTGGCGAAAAGCCTCCACCCATTTGGTGACCAGAAGTGTCAGAAGGGAGGTGTTTTGTGTGAACACTGAAGGTGGCACCCAGGAGCTAGCCTGTTTTGCCTTTATACGAAAGCTGTCTTTCTAACGAGGGCTGTAAAGCTGTCGTGGACACGCTACACAGTCTCAGTAGTGTTTTCTGGCCAGTTTTTAGAGGAATATTGAGTGTTAGAAAATTTCAGGGTTGATGGTCCAGCCTTTTGTTAAGGATGTTACAAGGGGGTGCCCTGGTGGCTCAGTTGAGCATCCAACTCTCGATTTTGACTCCAGTCCTGATCCCGGGGTCATGGGAATGAGCCCTGTGTGGGGGCTCCTCACTGAGCGTGGAACCTGGTAAAGATTCTCTGTCTCTCCCTCTGTCCCTCTCCCTGCTCACACTCTCTCGAATAAATATAAAAAAATATTTAATAAAAACTAAAATGTGAGACGAAAGAAAGGATGGTTACAAGAAAGTGTTTTTGGCCCCTGAATGGTTGTCACTCTGCTGCACCACCGACTCCGTTCCCTGCAGCCTCAGTCAGGGCGTGCTGAAGGGCTGCAAACGGAGGGGGAATAACTGACAATAGACTTAGTGGGGAGGGTCACTTTTTTAACATGAGATAGGAATTATTTCATTGGTTCTGCTTATCTTCCTTAACAATAATGTTAATACCTGGTTTAACGTGAAGAGAAATTTAAAACTCTTGAAAATTTAGAACATTATCATATAATTTTTTTCTACTTGTGGAAAAACTTAATTTTGTTTCTTTGCTCTAGGAAAATATTCTGATTGTGATATTTGATACATATGTTGGCTACTCAAGTAATTCGTAAAACGAATCAGCAGAAAAATAGCCATCACGTTGGGGATGCTAATTACTTACAGTTTTTACATGCAGCCCATGCGGAAACATTAAGCCTAGCAGTAGGTCAGTGTTTTCCCTCCACTCCTGCAGCAGGATCCTCGCACGGAGTCGGGACACCCAGCCTTTTCTTTCCAGGAAGCAACTTTATTCCTGCCGGCACCGCTCAGTTGGGTTTGTACCCAAAGAACTGAGTCCCGGACGCCATGTCGTGTGGTTTTTTATATACTTTTTTACTTCGTTATCTCTCATATATGGTAACACACAAACATGTAGTCTGATTAAGTGGTCGTGAGGGATGGTGTCACGTACACATATAGTCAGGTCGCCTTGAGGGGTCTTTTTTCTTTCCTTAGGGAGGGGACCCTACCGTACTACGAATGTACCTTTTCTTTTCACCGAAACTTCTGTGTGCTCTAAAAAGTGAACGCTGCAGGCTGGGGTGGCTTAAACTCTGCCCATTCCAGAGAAATGCCTGGCTTTGGCGTTGGCCCGTGGCTGCCTCCTGGGAGATAGGCGTGAAGGCCAGGGCCACGCTCGATGTTCTATGCTAAAAACGTGCTTCATGTCGACTGCTTGTTTTCCTGTATCCAAGGCCCTCCGGGTGTGCTGGCGACTTGGGCTAGCTAAGGTCAGTCACACGCGCTACCTGCCTGCACGACTGAACCCACTGAAATGCAACACACCAGAGCTTGGCTGAGCCTCCACAATTGGCAGCACCTCTCATGCATGGTCACATATTGTTGCTGGGGAATTAACGCTAGCGGCGCAAATCCACCGGGAGAGGACAACTGGAGCTTTGAACTTGGTCTCTCTGGGACTCTACGCCGTATATGCCTTTTCCCTCTTCTGAGTTTAATCTGTATCCTTTTGCTATAATAAACGATAACCATCAGTATAACAGCTTTTCTTTTCCTTTTTTAATATTTATTTTTTGAGAGAGAGTGCACGCATGTGAGCAGCAGAGAGAGAGGGAGAGTCCCAAGCAGGTTCCATGCTGTCAGCTCAGAGCCCAACACAGGGCTTGACACAAACCATGAGGTCATAATCTGAGCTAAAATCAAGAGTCGGATGATTAACCGACTGAGCCTCGCAGATGCCCCCAGCAGCTTTTCTGACTCCATATATCAAACCTGAGAGTGGTCGTGCGTAGCTCCGGCGCGGTATTCCTGACAGTGCTTGTTTGGTAAATGTGTGTCCCTGACCCTTGAACAACGCAGGGCTTGGGGGCATCAGCTCCCTGCACGTTCGCAAATCTGTATGTAGCTTTTGACTCCCCACAAATGTAACTGCTAATAGCCTCCTGTTGACCAGATGTCTTGCCAATAATATAAACAATTAACACATTTTACATGTTATGTGTATTATTTACTAAATTCTTAAACTAAGCCAGAGAAAAGAAAATGTTATTAAATCATAAGGAGGAGGGGCGCCTGGGTGGCCCACTTCAGATCCCCTGTCTCCCTTTCTCTCTGTCTCTCCCCTGCTCGTGCCCTCTCTCAAAAATATATTTGTTAAGAGAACATAAGGAAGAGAAAATACATTTACATTTAAACATAACAGTTGTATTCATCGAAACAAAGTCTGCCAGTAAGTGAGCCTGTGCAGCTCCAATCCGTGGTGTTCAGGAGTCAGCTGATTTCCGTTTACCCGCCCACCTTGTGTTTGAGCGCCTCCTCTGTGCCAAGCCTTGGTTGGGCCCGGGGTTTTTCCCAGGGCTCGGCCGCACAGATGCGGCATGCCCCCTCCTTTCTTGTTTAAGCTTCTCTCGTGAGACTCTCCCAGACGGCCACCCCCCTTCCTTCCCAGCACTCTGACCCCCAGGCCCTGCCATAGTGCTTCTGCTGCTGTGCGCCCCCCTTCCCGCACCCATTAAACCGCCGGCACCAGCACCGGGAGGCCAGCTCTGCGAAGGCAGTTCACCGTCTTGGGGCCACACATTCAGTCCGGTCCTCTCTGCACTTGTGCGGAACACCCGGATCTCTTTTCCAGGGAGGCCGTTACTATAGTGTGAAATAAAAGGAACTCTACAAGACGCTTCAACCAGAAGGGGTGTTTATTACGGCTGGGCCAGGCAGGGAACAACCTGCAGTCTGGCCCCAAGTGAAACCCCGAGGTTTGTTTATAAAGCCCTAATTATCAGTCAGCTCTTAGCTAAGCCACGGGGAGGGAGCCAAGAATGTTAGGTTCCTCTTGGCTGAGTCACGTTTGCCCGTTTTACTGGGGTCTGCAGGATGGGGTCTGGTGGGGTAGGGGAGGGGATTAGCCACGCCAGCTAACAGAAGCCAACAACAAGCAGTCAGAGGGAACAAGGCCTACTTTTATGGGGCATTCCTGGGGGTGACCTTCCACAGCAGCAGGCCGGGGTCTCAGAGTGAAGCAGCTACTGTCCATCCTCTCCATTTTAACTGCATTTTAAAATATACAAAACATTTCTAGGTTTCATAAAACAAAACTAAATTCAAAGCTTACTCAGAAGTCTCGCTCCTGTCTCGGTTTCCTTTATCCCATTCCTATATTAACTTCCTGGAGACCACCATTTTTCTTAGTTTCTGGGTTGTTCTTCCTGTTGCTTTTTGGCAAAAGAAGAAACTTGTAGCAAAACATAATTATGAAGATTTAGTCTTAGCAGGAAATGCACTTTAATTATGTATTTTTATTTTTTATTCTTTGTCTTTATTTTATTTTGAAAGACAGAGACAGTGAATGGGGGAGGGACAGAGAGAGAGAAGGAGACACAGAATCAGAAGCAGGCTCCAGGCTCTGAGCTGTCAGCACAGAGCCCGACACGGGGCTTGAACTCACGGAGTGTGAGATCATGACCTGAGCCACCCAGGCACCCCAGCAGGAAATGTACTTTAGCCCACCGGACTGCCACAGCTAAGAACAGCATATCATAATCAAATTAAACAGACAAATGGGCACCTGGGTGGTTCAGTCATTTAGGTGTCTGCCTCTTGATTTTGGCCCAAGTCATGATCTCATGGTTCATGAGTTTGAGCCCCCCATCAGGTTGGTGCTGACAGCTTGGAACCTACTTGGGATTCTTTCTTCCCTCCCCTCTCTCTGCTCCTCCCGTGCTCACAAGC
Organism: Helogale parvula; assembly: GCA_004023845.1. Classification (NCBI taxonomy): domain Eukaryota; kingdom Metazoa; phylum Chordata; class Mammalia; order Carnivora; family Herpestidae; genus Helogale; species Helogale parvula. Next base: position 63,339 of record PJEM01009011.1, read on the forward strand.
TCTGTCTCTCTCAAAAAAAAAAAAAAAGTTTTTTTAACAAAAATAAACCATTGCTAATTTCAGAATTCACAATTTGAGAAGAAACCTACAGTGATAAGAAGCATGGTTACTATTTAAGCCATTCTGTAGAGCTGTTCCTTCACTAAAGGATGTTTCTTTTTTCACTTAACAACCTTGGAAATAATTCCATGTCCATTTTTAGACCTCTGCACCACATTTTTCTCTCCCTTCTATTTGGTTGTATAGTACTCGATTGGATGAATGTACTAAAATTCAACCAACCTTCTCTGGTCATTTTAAGGGCCCTTTATAGAGAGAAATAATTTGAAAATATTTTCTCTTGAGTAGCTTATTTGTGTCCTGCTCTGTGTGTGTGTGTGTGTGTGTGTGTGTGTGTGTGTGTGTGTGGTTTTTTTGTGATTGATTTTTTTTAAGTTTCTAAATTTTTTATGCAATTGGATTGATCAATCCTGTATCAATTTGAGACCTAGTCATAGTTAGGCTTTTTCCACACCAAGGTTATGAGGGAATTCAACCATGTTTTCTTCCATTGCTTATGCAATTACTTTTTTTCACATGTTAGCCATAAGGAGCATTCTGTTACATTTTCCAAGATGTGGATCCAGTTTTATTCTTCAGCAAAGAGCGATGAAATCCCAACATTTTTAACACTAAATTATTTAATACTAATACTAATTATTTCATGCCCTCAGTAATGTGTGTGAAGGTCAGGATATAATTGTTGCCTTGTTCTATTTTGCGTGTAAATGCCCCTTACTGTTTTTCCCCCCAGGAAGTCAATGAAAATTCTCTTAAGAGATTAAGTGTCTACTTAGAAAACCTCCAGAAGCCAGGCTTCAAGTCTTTGAAACCAACTCAGCTTACATTTTATGTAAGAGAAACAGAGCAGAACGCCTCTGAAAGCCAGGAACCCTTTAGCACATCCGGTATGTTTTCTCATTTCTAGTGTGTACCTTGTGAGCTCTGTGGATAATTCTGTTCGTTAAGTGTGCTGTTGCCGGAATACCTTTGGATTGAAGTCTTGTTCTTAAAAATAATAATAATATCATTTCATTGATTGTTTTCCTGGAATTAAGATTCTATTCCTGGCTACCTGTGTTTGAACAGCCATTTTTGTGTTTAAACTTTTTAGTCTGCAAAACGGAAATGTTCCCATTTGTCCTCTTCCTCTTTTTTTTAATTTCTTAATGTTTATTTGTTTTTTGAGAGAGAGAAAGAACACAAATGGGGGAGGAACAGAGAGAGAGGGAGACAGAGAATCTGAAGCAGGCTCCACACTGTCAGCACAGAGTCCATTGTGGGGCTTGAACCCCTGAACCATGAGATCGTGACCTGAGCCAAAGTCAGATACTCAAATGAACCACCCAGGTGCCCCCTTTAAAACAAATACTTTTTAATCCATTTGTTCACTTCCTGTTTCAGTGTTGTTTCAAGTGTTAAATGTGTATAACAATTTACGTGTTTTAAAGTACAGCCTATATTCCCTTATTTTGTCCTCACAGTACTCTGTAAAGTAGATAGTATTTGCTCAAGTAAATTGGTAATATGCGGGGATTTTCCAGGACTGTGGAGATGGAACATGGGTCTTGAACTTAGGCCTTTCACCTCCAGCTTTAGGCTCTCTTTATTTATTTTTAAGTGTTATTTATTTATTTTGCAAGAGAGAGCAAGAAAGGGAAGGGGCACAGAGAGGGAGAGCGAGCGAGAATCCCAAGCAAGATCCACACCGTCGCCACAGAGTCTGATGCAGGGCTTGATCTTCAGAACCAAGAGATCATGACCTGAGCTGAAATCAACAAACTGAGCCACACAGGTGCTTTTCGGGTCTTTTTAATCAGTCTTAATACACAGCCTTCTTTTTGATCCTTTGTTATTACTGCTTTCATTCAGATCCAGAAATACTTTAAGGACAAGTACAGGTCTATATTTCCTCTAAATATAGATCCTTTTGGTGATCCTTGAGGAAATAACTTTATTTCTAGAATGAACTTTAAAATAACTTTAAGGTTTACCAGGACCTTTCTGTGTGTTAAGGTTAAAACAATTAGAAAATGCACTAATTTTTTTTTTAAACAGACTATTAGAAAACTCAAAATATGATCGTTTGGGGGACTTAATGTCTATTTCTCGCTGTGCCGGTGACTAGCTGTATGACCGTAACCTGCGGCTCTTCATGACTAAATAAGTACTGTGTGTAAGTACTGCGACATTCACAGGGAAGACGCGGCTGCGTGCCTCGGGCTCATAGGGCTCTCGGGAGCTTGCAGCAAGTGAGGAGGAGCTTGATCTAGAAAATGTACAGCAGGATCTTTATGTTGAGAGGCCGCTTCCCACCCAGTCTCTCTAGGAGTGAATATTGGATAATGTATTTTCTCTTTTTCTTACTCTCTTCATGTTTGAATGTGGGAGATCAGAAATTAGAAATCTCTTGTCTATTTCTCCATCTACCTCTGATTTGGGAGTTTCATTTATTTATTTTAATTTTTTTTTTTACATTTATTTATTTTTGAGAGACAGAGACAGAGTGAGAACAGGGGAGGGGCAGAGATAGGAGATACAGAATCCAAAGCAGGCTCCAAGCTCTGAGCTGTTAGCACAGAGCCTGATGCGGGGATCGAACCAACAAACTATGAGATCATGACCTGAGCCAAAGTCGAACACTCCACTGACTGAGCCACCCAGGCGCCCCTTGGGAGTTTTTTTTGTTTTTTTGTTTTTTTTAGAAAAAGACATTCTTCTTCACTATCCAAAGGTAAAAGGCAACTCCTATTGTGAAAACACAGCCCTACCAAAGAACACTGTTAATGATCATAGTAGGAACAGCAAGTAATTATGTTTATCACTCTAAATGACACAATCTTATTTGCAATTGTAAGTAATCATTATAAACGTGCTATTCTTAGGCAGCTGAGATACAGGCTTTGGTAACGAAAGACCAGGTATTCATAAATGCTCTTTAAATAGACACACAGTCAGGGTTAGGCTAGGAATTGAAAACCTCATACTTCTGCATAGTTATCTACTTAGAGTTTATGATTTCTCCATGACAGAGTTTGTAAAGGTAGATTAAAAACAATATTATCACCATTCAATTTTTATTTGTCTGAGTTGCAGCGAGTCAGGCTCATTTCTAGTCATTGCCGCTTTCACTACAGTCGTTAACTGGGTTTATCTTGAGTGTTCACCTCACATGGAATTAAAGAATAAACCAGGTCTATACAGTGCCTAGAGTGGCTCAATTGGTTGAGTGCTGACTTCAGCTCAGGTCATGATCTCATGGTTTGTGAGTTCGACCCCCACATCGGGCTCTGTGCCAACAGCTCAGCGCCTGGAGCCTGCTTCAGATTCTGTGTCTCCCTTTCTCTCTGCTCCTTACCCTCTCATACTCTGTCTCTCTCTGTCTCTCAAAAACAAAATTTTAAAAATTTAAAAAAGAATGAACCAGGGGTTCCTGGGTGAGTCAGTAGGTTGAGCATCTGACTTTGGCTCAGGTCTTGACCTCACAGTTCGTGGGTTCGAGCCCCGTGTCGGACTCTGTGCTGATAGCTCAGAGCCTGGAGCCTGCTTCAGATTCTGTGTCTCCCTCTCTCTCTGACCTTCCCCTGCTCACAATCTGTCTGTGTGTCTGTCTCTCTCTCTCTCTCTCTCAAAAATAAATAAAAACTTTTTTAAAAACTAAAAAAAAAAAAAGAATGAACCAGGTCTATTTGTTAGGGAAGGAGCAAGCAGAGGGAAACTCAGAAACTCAGGAAGTTTCACACAGCCGACTGGGGATGGAGCTGGTACTAGAACTTATGCCTCCTCGTTCTTAGTCTAATGTTGTGATTTACATTTTACATTATCTATTCCTCTTTAAAAATTTTGTTAGTAATTATTTTTGCCTCTGCCTTTATGACAGCCTGGAAATCTGACCAGTATTTAAAAGATTCTTATGTTTTTAACCTTTTTATCTAATTATAAAATTAAGATCATTGATAATTAAGATAAGTTAACAAGGTAAAATGTTTACTATTGATTTTCAGTACTGAAATTAAAGGCCTGAATAATTTCTTTAGCTCTGCATCTTTTCGGTGGCCCATGAGGAAATAAACTTCATTAAAGCAAGTGGAAGAGTTACTAGGAGATTTCTGTCAGGTAATCCTAAGACAAGTAGGGGTCCCTGAGTGGCCCAGTGGTTAAGTGTCCAACTCTGGATTTCAGCTCAGGTCATGATCTCGAGGTCGGTGAGATCAAGTCCTGCACTGGCATTGGGCTCTGCGCTGACAGCGCTGATCCTACTTGGGATTCTTTCTCCCTCTTTCCCTTCCCCCTCTCTTGCTGTGTCTGTCATCTGTCTGTCTGTGTCTCTCTCTCTCTCTCAAAATAAAAACATAAACTTTTATAAAATGCTAAAACAAGTAGTTGTAGTCAGCGGTGACTGAGTAGAAACAAGAATCCTTTGCTTTAAAAAAAATTTTTTTTGTTTATTTTTGAGAGAGAGAGAGAGAGAATGTGAGTGGGGGAGAGGCAGAGAGAGAGGGAGACACAGAATCTGAAGCAGGCTGCAGATTCCGAGCTGTCAGCACAGAGCCCAGCACAGGGCTCCAATCCACAAATCGGAGATCACGACCTGAGCTGAAGTCAGACGCTTAACCGACTAGGCCACCCAGGTGCCCCAGGAGATAATAGATACAAATAGCCAACAAAGGTTAAAGTGTGTCGTTTCTGTATCCAATCTAAGCTAAGCTAATTATGTGCTGGTTTCTGATTAAAGCATGTGTGCCGTCTGGTATAGGCATTCCTCGCTGTAGCAGCCCTTACATTGGAATAAATAATTAATGGAACTGATAAGATAGAAACTGAGATTTATTCCTGACAGGTCTTCTGGGGGTTTGTTCCTTGACTGAGCTCTTCCTCCCCTCAAATACAGGAATTAGGACTTTCTTCTTTCGCTAACTACAACAACTCTCCTGCCAGTATTTCTCACTTTACCATCAAATGATTGAACTAAAAATTTCCTTAGTTTGCATGTCTGGGTTCCTTAAGTCTGTGTGGCAAGAAGAATGTGTATCTCTTTGATTGACTGAAACTCTGGTGTCTGTCATCAGTGGCCAAGATAAGAAAATACATCTCAGCCTTGGGGCGCCTGGGTGGCTCAGTCTGTTGAGCAGCTGACTTCCACTCAGGTCATGATATCACAATTCATGGGTCCGAGCCCTGCGTCGGGCTCTGTGCCGACAGCTAGCTCAGAGCCTGGAGCTTGTCTTTGGATTCTGTGTCTCCCTCTCTCTCTGACCCTCCCCTGCTCACGCTGTGTCTCTCTCAAAAATAAATGAAGCATTTAAAGAAATACAATTTTAGCCTTATAATGAAAAGTGAACAACTAAAAATTTTTGTGTCCATCCGTTTCAGAAGTGTTAAATAAAAACTGTGCTACCTTCATCATATGGGTTGGTGTATGTAGCTGCAGGGAAGGATAAGTCAATCTACAGATACAAACACTGGTTAAGTAACAAAAGCAAGGTCAGAGTAATGTATCTAGATTGTTACTACCTCTGTATTAAGAAACAGTCCAAACTGTAGTTGTGTGTTTGTGTAAACACAGACGGGTGTATATCAGTATCACAGGTGATGCACACAAGCAGACAGGGAAGGTCTAGAGCAGTGCTGTCCAGGAGAACTCTCCATAGTGCTGTCAGTGTTCTGTACGTGCACCAATACGGCAGGCACCGGCCCCGTGGGACTACTGAAGCACGGTTAATGTGACCAGGAACTGAATTTTAACTTTATTTCATTTTGATTACTTTAATTCTAAACTGCCATATTGGGTTAATAGCTACCATATTAGACAGCGCAGGTCGAAAAGCATAGGTTCCTAATTGTTAATAATGGCTACATCTAGGGGCACCTGGGTGGCTCAGTTGATTAGGCGTCTGACTTCGGCTCAGGCCCGTGAGTTTGAGCCCCACGTCGGGCTCTGTGCTGACCACTCAGAGCCTGGAACCTGCTTAGATTCTGTGTCTCCCTCTCTCTCTGCCCCTCCCCTGTTCATGCTCTCTCTCTGTCTCAAAAATAAAAAATAATAATAATAATTTAAAAAATAATGGTGAAGTCTGGTAAATATGTGATGTTTATGCCTGTTTAACAAGAGACTTTTATTTTTACTGTATGTATCTCCAATTTCACAGTGAGGATGTACTTATAAAATAATTTTACAATTTTCAACACCAATTAAAAATACTTTAAAAAAAAAGTCAGTGTTACACTAGTATAATGGAGAAAATACTGGGCTTGGAGTCAACTCAGATTCAAGACCTTGCTCTGTTTTTCTAACCTCCTTGAACTAGATTTCCTCACATTTGAAGAAAGATAATAGTGACACACTTGGTGAGGATGTTGAGAAGTTGTATAAATTCAGCTAGAACCATGCCTAACCCCCAGTAACGAAGAAAAGAAAAAACAGTAGATGTCCTATTGCGGATGTAACACGTTAGATTACTGACTTTCGCCCACTGACTACCCAAAATCAAAATCAGATTGTGAAGCATTAACTTTTAAACGATTAGGGAATTTTACATCACTTCCAAAAATATTGAGTTACTAGCTAGTCAGGTGGACAGGTGGAAAAATGGTCTTCTGTACTCAGAAAATTCGAGATGGGTTTCTGTCACCCCTGAGACTAGGCCACTCCCATTCGAACCATTGTCACAGCAAGACCTCCCCATTCTCCCATCGCTCCTCCTCTTAGTGCTGAAACCATCTCTCATGGGTACCGTTCTAGACTGTAAAGACCGTATTTATGGGCAGCATTGAAAATATTCTGAATCCCCTCCTTGGGCTGGAATGGGTTTGGTCTCTAGTGCCAAACTAGAAAGAGAACTGACAGAGGAATTTATGAAGGTAGAGGTACTATGGTAAAGTTTTGGAGAAGAGTAGTTTTCCATTTACAGCTTATTTACCAGTAGGATGGAATTTAAGCAGTAATCAAATGTTTTAGAAGAGTTTTGTTTTATTAATGTTGCATGGAAAGTTATTTTTAAATAAAATGAATAATCTTCTGTATTAATTGTTTCGGGGAATTATATTCTCTAGGATTTCGAGCAGTCAAATTTACTTTGCACACCAGAGATCTGCTAAGCACAGTATTATATATTCTCAACTCCTGCAGTTTGTCTGTTGAACATATCCAAAGCTTGAATTCTAATGTGTACTCTCAGCCTCTCAAAGAGGCTAAAAGGCTGTCTGACAGGCCCATCAAGTGGGACAAGTCTTATTACTACTTCACTGGATTCAAGGACCCTCATGAAGACCTTGAACAAGTCTCAAGAATGGAAACAACCCTCACGTATGTAAAAGTTCTTATTTAACTAAACTTATTTGTGGTTCATGTTTACAATTAAAGTTTAACTTTTCAGGAATAACAATTCTATGAATTATTATTAATTATTCTTAATCCAGGGACCATTATGAAAAGGATAGTTCATGTTTCTTAAAGTTGCCAGAATACTTCCAAATGTATTTAATTTGTGGTCTTTTGGTGCCAAACGAATGCAGGGAGTTGTTTTAAATTTAAAAAATTCTACTCCTCAAGTTACCCTGGTATATGGAGGAAGGAAATATATACCTAAGACTAATTAGACTTCTTCATGTAAGCATTTCCAGTTTCTTCAGATGGTTTAGGAGTAATGTTCTTTAGTGTAATAGCCATACATAATAAAAATGCTTGGAGACAGTGCTTGAAAATACCATCTCTGGGGGGTTATACACTACAGACTCTCGGCTCTAAAATAAACTAGCCCTAGCGATGTAACGTGCAGCGTGGTACTGCGGTCACTGTATTGTGTATTCGAAAGTTGCCAAGAGAGTAGATCTCCGCAAGAAAAACAATCTATAACTACGGATGGTGATGGCCATTAACTAGACTTACTCTAGTAAGTGTAATATATGCTAATTAGTGTGATATACACTAATATCAAATCATTATGCTCTATACATAAAACTAATGTTATATGTCACTTATATCTAATTTTTTAAAAAATATTTCATCTGGAATGTATTGAGAAAGAATAACTTTTAGTTATAAAAACTATGTATGAAATATTTCCCTATGATTTATCTTGTTTGTAAAGTCACCATTCACGTTTTTTAAGTAGGTCCTTTTTGGACTCCATAAAGACCAGGCATGTTCTGTTCCTGTGGCTCTATCTCAAGAGGCCACGGCTTACCAGAGGAGTCTCACTATCACGACAGATTATCCTTAATCATTTATTGGCAGAGCATTTGCCTTGTAGATTACCAGTACGACCTCCGGAATCCCTGCCCCTGTTAGCTGGCTAGATTCCAAACAAAGCTGAAGAGACAAGAAAGGAGCAGCGTCTGGTACCCAGGGAGACCAGCGTCTGCCTGAAGACGTGTGTACATGTCTGTGGTGAAGGGGTGTCTGATCTGTCTCTGTGCACAGCTAGTAGGCAAATCACCTCCCTCAGTATGTGGATTTTAATTGTTTAGATTTTCTTTGTAAAGAAAACCAAGATGAAAATGTGGCTTATGGGAATGTGAGTTTATTGACAGATGAGCAGTAATGATGATAGTAAGAAGTAGGGATAAGAAAAAATAAAGTGAGCAGTCGTAGGATGGAACGTGACGATGTAGGAAAAAAAAGTTTACAAACATAAAGAGATGATTGAAGATGAATTACATGCAGAGGTTACATTGGAAGTCACGTGGATTGCTGTGCCCTTGAGCCCCTTCAAGCCAGTCTTGACCTTCTCCCAAACACAGGTCATTGCCCACTTTGAAGGCATTCTACCGAGGGCTTGTTCAACAGTTTGTTTTATGTTAGTTTCTTTTCAGTAAGGATTCCAGGAGATTTTCTCATAAAAGCCAGATTGGTATCTGCATCAATTCTTGCTTTAGTTATTAGTGTTTTTAATTAGTAATTATATTAAAAATAATTACAAAATTGTTAAACCGTCTTAAAGCTTTTAACTCATGAATTGAGTGGCATTGCCTGATAAGATGTAGGGTACCGATAACTCAGCCAAAACTTCCTGGCCACCATAGTCATTGTGGCCATCTGCAGTTCAAGGTTTTATTTGTATTCTTGTCTTGTCTAATTTCATCTTATAAATCTAAGTTGTAGAAGAGGAATCAGAAGGAGCACATGCTGAATCATATGGTCAGAAGGGGCATCAAATTTACATCAAACTGATCTTCACATATTATATCCACCTGATCAAAATCATTTTGGAAGACATATTAAGATACTGCTAGTATTAAAAAGAGAAGATATAGTAGCAATGTTAGTGTAGACTTTTAATTTTTTCAGTAATTTTGTTTTTGTTGAGAAGGGTAGGCTGAAATAGTCTCTTACTATTGTGAAATAAAACACAGAAATTATGAAAATAAATCCATTGGAATTTTTTTAATAGAAGAATTATCAGGTCATAAAAGCTCCATTTACTCTGTTTTCATGTTATATCTGGTAATTATATTTCAATCCACATTTTAGAACATGCTGTGTAATTCTGAATTTCTCAACAAACTGCTTTATCTTACTTCAAACTCATTTTACTGTGTAACCATATAAAAAGAGTAAAATTAAATTTTTAATACCTCAGGAGTTTTCTTTAATTGTATATGGTAATAGAATTTACCAGTCTCAAAAGGATTAGGAAATGCCACTCCATGTTGTAGATTTTAGTATGTCATATTTTGAGTATGTTCTCTGATTATCAAATAGTATTATAATAAAAATGGATTTAATTACATAATTTTAAGTCCATAATCCTTCCCATTGGAAGGAACCAACAAGATCTATTTCTGTCTAAACAAAATAGTCCCAGGGGCATCTGGATGGCTCAGTCAGTTAAGTGTCCAATTCTTGATTTTGGCTAAGGTCGTGATCTCAGTCCGTGGTTTGAGGCCGGCATCAGGCTGTATACTGACAGTGTGGAGCCTGCTTCAGAATCTCACTGTCTCCCTCTCTCTGCCCCTCCCCCCTTTTCTCTCTCCCTCTCTCTCAAAATAAATAAACTTTTAAAACAAAATAATCCCATATGTAATATCCTTCCCAATGAGAAAACATAAGCTGTAGAAAGACCATTGAAATGCTATTCTATCAGATTCTGGAGTACCAATAAATGTCAGACTTCTGTTTTCTCCATTTGAATTTTGCTCAAGTAGTTTTTTTTCACTTTCAGTATCTAAATTCTAATTCAGTCTTAATGTCCACGAAATGACACCTTGGACAACTCTAACAGTGGAATTATTTCTGTAGAACGTGTGGAAAATTTCACTCCTATCATGCCTTTATTGATTCTTCCCCTTGCTCATAGGCTAAGTCAGTGCTTTTCAAATTGCAAGTCATTACACGTTTAGTGATTTGGGACCAGCAAAGTTGCTTTACTTTCTTCCTGTTTTGCATTTTTAAGTATATGTTTTCAGTAACTTCCAGTGGTGTTTCTCACAACACTTGTTTGAGTTGTATGTGACCATGAGTATGTGCATATGTGTGTTTACCATGTAAAGTTTCTTCCTGTGGGTTACCATCAGAGAGGTTTGAAAAGCTCTGGTGTAAATGCCATGTAGCTTCATGTAGTTGGAGGCCTAGGAGTTTGAAATTTATGCCACTTTAACTTCACTGCAGTACAGATTGTGCCTCTCCTTTTCATCCCCTTAAATCCACGAAACACTGAACTTCTCTTGAGTTACTCAGATCTTATCTCAGAAGAATCATCAGCCTAAGCATTAAACCAGATGTCTTCAATTTGCAATCTAACTGTAGGTTCTGTATGTGATATTTCTGTCTTCATTTTTATAGACCACTTCCCTGTGGCTTCATTTCACTACCAGCATTTTTTCTTTCCCTGCATCTCATAACAATACATGTTTTATATTTATCACTGTAAGTGTAATGAAATCATTTTTGGAACCAAGGCAAGGCCTAACAAATAAATTAGCTATCATGAGATACCACTTCATGGCCTAGGACGGTTATAATCAAAAGAAAATCACAAGTTTTGGGAAGGATGTAGGAAAAAACATGTCTAATAAAAACTTGTTTGTAGCAGAAATATTCATAATAGCCAAAAAGTGGAAATAACCCAAAGGTCCATCAACTGATGAATGGATACACAAAATGTGTATATTCATACAATGAAATAGTATTTGGCCATAAAAACAAATGAATACATGCTGTAGCATGTATGAACCTTGAGGACGTTATGCTGAGAGCAAGAGGCAGTCACAGTGGACCATATATTGCATGATTCCATCCATGTGAAATGTACGAACTTGGCAAATCTGTGACACAGGAAGTAGATTAGTGTTTGCTTAGAGCCAGAGGGGAGCATGGAAGTAACTGCTAATAAGTACGTGATTTCTTTTTTTTTTTTAAGTGTATTTATTTATTTTGAGAGAGAGCAGGAGAGAAGCAGAGAGAGAATCCTAAGTAGGCTCCGCACTGTCAGCACCGAGCCCCATGCAGCACTCAAGCTCAGGAACCGTAAGATCATAACCTGAGCTGAAGTCAAGAGTTGGATGCTTAAATCGACTGAGCCACCCAGGCGCCCTGCTATGTGATTTCTTACTAGGGTGATGAAAGTGTCCCAAAATTGAAAGTTGTGATTGCACACCTTTGATAACATACACGACATGTATGGTATGTGTATTACATTTCAGTAAAACTTTTATTTTTATTTTTTAATTTAAATTCTAGCTAACATGCAGTGTAATATCAGTATCAGGGGTACAGCTTAGTGATGCAACACTTCCATGCAACGCCCGGTGCTCATCCACAAGTGCGCTCCTTCATCCCCATCACCTGTTGAACAGCTGGTAACCATCAGTTTGTTCTGTGTAGTTAAGAGTCTGTTTCTTGGTTTTCTTCTCTCTCTTTTTTTCCCCTATGATCATTTATTCTGTTTTGTAAGTTCCACATATGAGTGATAATAGTATGATATTTGTATTTCTCTGACTTATTTCACTTTCTAGTTCCATCCACATCATTGCAAATGGCAAGAATTCATTCTTTCTTATGGGTGAATAATCCATTTAAGTTTATTTATTTATTTTGAGAGAACTAGAGCAATGAGCAGGGGAGGGGCAGAGAGAGAGGATCCCAAGCAGGCTCTGCACTGTCAGCCCAGAGCCTGACATGGGGCTTGATCCCACAAACGGTGAGATCATGACCTGAGCCAAAATCGAGAGTCTGATGCTTAACCTACTGAGCCACCCAGGTGCCCTTAATTGTCCTTTTTAAGCCATTTAGAGAGTAACATAGAATTCTGCCTCCTTGTCCTAGATATGGACAGTCAGGATAACCGTGTGTCTTCATATTATTGGGCAAGGACGGATTCTTTTCTCTTTGCCTTATGGTTTAATTTGCATAGTCAAAATATAGGTTGTCTAGTGATCTCCTGAGATCAAATTGAAAATATCAAGTTTGCGGGTACCTGGGTGGCTCAGTTGGTTGAGTGTCCGACTTCGGCTCA